>JAESVK010000161.1:176289-225021 GCA_017140935.1 Hamamelis virginiana
CCTAATAGTATGATATGGCAATGCATCAAAAAGCAGTAACCTAGTAGACCTAATTTGATAAATTTTTGAAATTTTCAAGTAAACCTTTTGCAAGCAACTATATATATTCATTCTAAGAGAATCTCAGTGACAATATCAGACTTTCTTCCATATTTAGCACTATTGTGTTCCATTAAAAAACTTTTATATTTGGTACCATTGTGATTCAATGGATTTTAAATTTGGGAAAAATATATATATATGTGATGTTGACGAATTTAGAAAATATGGCTATTACTAGAAATTTTTCAAATATGGGAGGTATTGATGTCATTGTCGAATTTGAGAGTAGTGAATAGAACTCTATTAGAATACTTTTTTGAGTTTTATATCAATAGGATCCTGGTATAAGATTCTTATACCAATTGGACCCTACAGTTTTTGGTGATACATGAACATGCAGTTTTAGTACGTAAAAAGACACAATTGCTTATATATGGATTTGTTTCATATTTGGTGGTTACCGAAAGACTTTATAAATATCTATATCTAAACTCTTAAGATCTTATCCCTATTTTAACAGTTTTGAAATTTCAAATTTTGATTTTGCTATTCATGCAAGATTTTCAGATAGCAAAATTATTTTAAAAAAGAAGTAAACATATTTAACTTTGATTATATACAAAAATTTATATGAATGAAAATATGCAAAAAATTATAGAGTTTTGTTTCATTTATACATTTAACAAATCTTGGAGATACATGCATCTCTAAAAATAAATCCTATATGTAAATCCATTTCAGCTATATGGAAAATAAATTTAAATTGTCTCTTCCCTTATAATAAGAATAAAGATTATGAATATAGTAACATTTATAAAATATAATTAAATATAAATCATATAAGATAACTTCTTAAAATTAAAGACATCAAATCAGAAAAATAATAAAATAACTAAATGTAGAAAAATGAAAAGGGCATATTTGTTAATCTCTCGGTATTAGTTGACTTCAGAGGGCTCTCTCAGTAAAGGATCTTGTCATTTGAACTTTGTGATAAAAAGAACTGCCTTTCAGGATCCTTCGGATTATTTTCCCTACTTTTTTTTTTGCCATAACACTCAAATTTAGTAATGTCAAACCGAGATTAGAGTCCATTAGAGATGCTCTAAGAACCCATTAATTATAGAACAATTGCGGCATGCTTGGAAATTCAAATTCGGGCAAAGACTTACTCTCTTAATACTATCTTGTTTATAAATAAACTACCTCACAATTGGTTTTAGGGGAATTTGGCCAAAGGTCCTCCTTTATAAGATTTTCATGTCAAAAATTATCTCAAGATCTTTCATGCTAAAAGTCCTTTTAGTATGAATTGGACAAAAATATCATTTTTTTCCCAAACAACCTTCAACCCCAACCTGGAGTTCACCATCTCAGACACTCAAGGTCACTACATCAGAACCTGAGTTCACTATGCCGGAACGCGGAGTTCCTACGCCGTAATCGCAATTCATTACATCGAAATTTAAAAAAAAAAAAAATACAAGAAAAAACAATCTCTTTCTTTTTCCTCAATCTTCTCACCAACCAAAGGTAGCTAAGAAAACTGAAAAAAAAAAAAATAAATAAAATAAAATAAAATAAAGATTTGCGTTGATGTTGAGTTGCACCAAAGCAACGCAGGATGAAGCTCACTGGCGACCTTGATGTTGCTTTGCCTCAATTCTGCTCTTGACGACGTAGAATACCGAATCTCCACTGCCCTCTCGTCAACAATTGAAGACTGGATTTTGCTGATGCTCCTTCCCGCCATAGTGCAGCAGATCGAAAAAAGCCCGAAATTTTTTTTCCCAAAAGTCCTCATTTCTAAATAGAGAACACAATGATAATAATAATTGGAGAGTGCAGATCAGAGAAAGATCGGAGCTTTGCCGGTGATGAAAAGTGTTGTGATTTTTCCAGTGAATTTGAGTGGGTAACGTTTGGGTTTCTAGCTGTGGTGCCTTTGATCGATGATGATGAAGATGAAGATGCTCTTCTCCTGACTAGGGATGTCAACGGGGCGGGTTTATTCGGGCACCCGCCCCGCCCTTATTGGGAAGGGTTTGGGGTCATCCTAATAGGGTTAGGGGCGGGTTTGAGATTTTTTTTGAAAGCCCTATAGGGTTTAGGACGGGTTTGGGATGAGGGCTTAAAAACCCGTCCCTCCCCGATTATATATATTTATGTATATTTATTATATTTATTTTATAGGTATTATACAATTAAGTTTCTCCTTAATAAAATGAAATTTCAATCATGCCCCTTGGGGGGTTTAATTTATTTTACTCGTAGAAGTAACAATTATCTTTAATGTTCATCGATATATTTTGTAATTTATTTCGATATTGAGAAAATTGAGAAAAGTAGAAAGAAAATAGTAAATGGGACAGGACGGTAATGGGATGAGGTCTTTTAATTGGGACGGGAATGGAATTTCAAATCTTGACCCGTCACGGGTTTGGGATGGGAATGAGATGACGTTTTCTTAAATGGGACGGAGTTGGGAAAGGGGTGACCTGTCCCAAACCCGCCCCGGTTCAGATCCGCCGGTCATGGAGAAGAAGATGGATACCAGTGATGCCACGCTTGGTTCGCAACATATCAATTGTAGACCAATCGAGGAGAGAGAATTATGTTCACCAGTTGCTTCTTTTTGCCGATCGACGTCAAAGACACTGCGAAATTCATCGGAGATGAAGAAGCTAAAAGAAGGAGGACGGAAGGAAGAGGATCGACGAAGATAATAATTTTAAAATTCCTTTTGTCTATTTATTATGTCAAAAACGCATTTCTAAATTCCTTTTCCTTTTGTCTATTTAAATAGTGTTAAAATAAAACCAACTAACAAATTTTCATATTTGTTTAAAAAAAAAAAAAAACCTTCAATACCACATTTCTTATCCCTTACAAAATATTTAAAGTATATATATATATATATATATATAGAGAGAGAGAGAGAGAAGCACCATCTCTCCTATCTCTTTTTCTTGGCAAAAAGATGGATGCACTATCTCTGGTGTCAAAGCTTATCTTACATAGTAACCAAATCATCATTAATGCAAAGAGTACAGGAAAGGATTTATATTAGAAGATGAAAAATTAAAAATAAATAAAATCAAAACTACAATCATGAAAATATCCATACCCAAATTCATTAAATTATAAACCACCGAGCCATAGATTGATTAAGATGATTTTTCTCATATATATATGTACGGCAGCGATAATCACGATTTCACAACTTAAGATCGACCAATCCAAACCGTTTATAGTTGATCAATCTCTTCTGATCGTCTCTTAAAAACACACGACGGGTGCCGAGAAACCCCAAAAAAAAAAAAAAAAAAAAAAAAAAATCAAAAGGACAATAATCATCAAGAGCAATCAACGTTTAACTCTGCTGCTCCATCATACGCGTAAAGTCCTCGAAGCACACGAACCCATCCCCGTTCTTATCAACACCTTCTATCATGCGCCTACAATCCTCTAACGTGCACCGATCATCACCTATGGTCGTGAACACTCCAAACAGCTCTTCAGCCGTGATCTTCCCATCGTGATCCGTGTCAAAGAAATTAAAAACGTCTCGAAGCTCCGAACCGCAAGCCGGCGCAAAAGCTGAGCTGATCGCGCCGAACTCCTGAAGGCTTATAGAGCCGTCACCGTCAAGGTCTATCTCACTCAACATCGTCATAAGCTCCTCTTCGCTCGGCGGGTGGTCGGCTCCGACTCGGCTTAACAGCGTCTCAAGCTGGCTTCTCGGGATCTTACCGTCGCCGTCTCTATCTATAAGCTTAAACGCTTGTTCGAGCTCGAAAAACATATCGCACGAGTTATCGGGCCATTCTTCCGAAATTTCGTGTGACGGTAAAACGCTCGTCGGTGTACGGACAACGTCGGCGCCTGTTTTGTGGATCGATGAGGACGAGTCCGATGATGAGGAGGTACCGGAGCTGAACGATGATGGAGTAGATCGGGACACGTGGCTGCTTTTCTTGTTCCTAAATAGGCGTTTCGGATTGATATTTTCGAGCTTCATGGATGAAGCAGAAGAAGAAATATAGAGAGAGAAGGTACAGAGAGAATGAACGAAGAAAGAGAATGAGAAATGAGAAAGAAGGTGGATGAGAAACAGAGAGGAAGAAGGGGTTAAATGGAGGTTGGGGAGTTGAAGCCATGGCACTATGGCAGCTTCCAGGAAACTTCCTCAGAGACCTTTAAGGACTATAAATACGGCTATTTTTTTTTTCTTTTTCTTTTATTTTTTATTTTTTATTTTGTTATGAATAAATATACTAATATAATATATACCAATTATAACCTTTTAAGCCAGCTTTTAATATTTAATTATATTTTATATATTTTATTATATATAATACAGTACATTTAATACAGCACTCTAATTATTTTTTATTTTTTATTTTTTATTTTAATTTCATTCTCCTATGTTCTCCATTTTAAAAATAATGTGCTACTATAATATTAATCTAACTAATTTAGACGTGTAATTAAAATTCTTGACAGCTTATAATAATAATAATAATAATATTCAATATTCGAGACAAGTAAAATTTTATGATTCACGAGATAAGAAAAATAAAATTCATCAATGAAACTATAAGGACAGCGTCATTGAAGATATTTTCTTCTCTATTTATTTTTATTTTAATTGAGTTATGATTGATATGGTGGGTGTGGAAGTGGGTTTTATGGCAGTGTAAGACTCTTTTGTGGCTGTGCTTGCAACTTTATTAATGCAGTGTGTTGTGTGCTTTAGGTTATTTCCACCTAGGGGCAAAGGTGTCACAAGGGAACCTTAGAAAAGGTGCTTTTATTTGAAAGTTATTCATCTTTTGTATTCACCTTGTCCCTTTCACTAGAAGATTCTTTGACATGTTTTTTTTTTTTTTGGATAATTATTCTTTGACATGTTTTGCTTCAATGAAAAACTAGGTTTGTGCGGATTGTGGATATGCCACATCTATTTTATATTAATTTTTTAAATAAAAAATTTAAAAAATTAAATGACTGACGTGGTATGTCATATTAATTGTTACATCATTACTTATGTTTATCTAATAACTTATATGACGTGCAACATACTACTATCTCGTAGTAAAAAAAATGTATTTATTTAGAATTTTATTTTAAATAAAGATGATTGGAGTCGCTTGTTTAAATAAATAAAAATTTTGATTGTCTCTCTCGTACTGAACGAAATAGTGATTATCATATCAATATGTATTTTGAAAAATCGATCGTTGGATTAGATAATCTTCTTATGAATGTTATGTTTGTCAAAAATCATGGTGATCCAACTATTGGTTTCAAAATACAGTTCGTGAAACATTTTAACAGTATTTATCGTTGGATGTTGTAACAATTGTTTAACAGTCTGTATTTTAAAAACCAACCGTTGGACTACTATGATTTTTTATAGATATGACATACATAAGAAAATTATGTACATATATAAGAATATTATGTAATCCAACAGTCAATTTTTCAAAATATTTATTAAACCTTAAATTAAAGTTAAGGACCGATCGTAACTTGATCATTTCTGGTTAATATGGTATGCCACATTATATAGCTACAGTGTTTGAGTGATTAAACTGACATCATAATTAATTTAATATACTAAATTAATTATTATGTCTGTCACAATTTTTTTTTTTAAAAAATCAAAATTTAAATCAATTCAACATTTTCTTTTGAAAAGAAAGATGATTGAAGTGTATTGTTTGAAAGAGTCTTCGTAATTAAGGTCTATAAGTATAATCGGTTGAATTTAGATACCCCTGGGCCCTAGCCGTTTAAGATATTCTTGTAGGAGTTCACCGTGGTTGGCTGATGAATTTAAAGAAATGTGATTGATTGACTATTTCTGTCATTCACTGACCTGATCGCACCGAAAAACCATAAAGTATCAAAGTAGCTAGGTGGAGCCATACTGCCTTAATTCCAACGGCTAACTCCTAAAGATCTGATTACTCTCCATATTAACTCAATGAAAGACAAAAACATATATATATATATATATATATATATATATATATATAAGGGATTACAATTTACATCAAATCCCGTGCATTATTTAACGCGATAATATGATGAAGTCTTTACTTTTTTTTTTTTTTTTTTTAATAAAAATATTTTTTTTTTTTAAAAAGAATTTTATAATTTTTATTATTTTATTTTATTTTATTTTAAGTGATTCTATCATGCTGTTATTTCAGATAGTTCAAATAATTTTATTTAGGGTAAAATGCATACACTTCTCCTGAGGTTTGGCTTTAATGTACGGATTTTCTCTAAATTTTAACAAATTCTAACATGTCCCCCCTGGTTTGATGCTCTGTGCAAACACTTTTCCTCCGTTACATTTTTTCGTTATTTTGCAATCAAAATGTCTAAAATACCCTCATTTTTATGCAATTTTGAACAAAATGGCAGAATTGGCATGCAAAATTACCAAAGGGAAGGGCTATATGCAGCACACCTTTTACTAAAGGCAGCCCATTTTCTAAGTACAACTCACCCATTTGTATTTTTACTAAAGGCAGCACAATAAAAATTTAATTGACATGACCATATTACCCCTTTACTAAATAATTATTCATAGCGTTACTTTATCTTGATATATGGTGGATTGAGGAACCTATTCATTTGCTGAAATTGGTTGAAGGAAAAAGATTTTGCCGATAAATGATCTAACAAGATTAAATCAACGTCTTCCCTCAACACTTTGACATGATCCAGTTTGAATCCGATACATTAGAAAACCAATCCATTAATTAAAAATAGTGAAATCTGTTGGAGGAAAGAGACAATCGGGTAATTAGGTTACCGGATAGGATAGAAAGAAAGTCTTTTTCTTATCGGTTCATATCAAAGATAGACCCCAAATATAATGGATGTTTTTTTTACTGTATTTATTAAAATAAATAAATAAACAAACAAATGAGTACCAGACTACCATTACACTTTTATATGTTTGAATTCGAGATCTCTTTCTTAAAAAATAAAAATGCATATTACGAGAGTAATAGAAATCGCGAAGCAGTCTGAATTATTTATCTTCTAACTTATCTCACTGCAATCCCTAAATAAGATTATGCTCTTAATTATTTATTTAAAGTGTCTAATATGCACATGTCTAAGGTTATATCCTAGTTATTTATTTGGGTTATATATCTAATTTTCACATGTCAATGATGAGAAAGAAGAAGGTTAGTTGAGTGAGTTTGATCATCTAATCATTGGTGCATATATTAGGAAACTTATTATTTAACAATCTATATATACAAATGAAATATAGTTAAGAATTACCATGAAAGAAAAAAAAGCTGCTGGGTGCCCATCTCAGTACACCCCAGTAGAATCATTTTTATTTAAATTGAATAAAAAAATAATATATAATGCTTAATAGAATTTTTTTTTATCATTAAAGAGAGAAAGATTGGAAAAGAAAAAATATTAGGACACGTGTACCTTTTAAAGAGTGCCAAGACCTTTTCTTGAAGAAAGGACGTGAATCATTTACTAGGAAAAAAAATTAAAGGTAAAAAAAAAAAAAATTAAAAAAAAGGGGGAAAAGAGAGAACTTGCAAACTCAGCATTATAAGGGGAGCTTGGCTTATTATATAGTAATAGATTTATTATATCTATAAAAGTATGAATCCTTAAAGAAAAAAGAAAAAAAAAACTTTTAGATTGACCAAAATATCCCCATGCGATCATTGTAAAACTAAACAAGTAGACATGGTATGATGTAATTCTACCAATTAAATAGTAAGATTTCTAATTAAATGAAGATTACTTATGAATACTAATTCTTTTTTAAGTTGAACTCAATTTTCAAACATGAGCTGATTTCAATAAAATTCTATTAATCATAATACCAGCCTTCTAAATTCGACCTATCACCATGCATGAAAATCATTTTTAATCAAACTATTTTTTTTTTATATATATATAAATAGTAATTCATTTCTAAATAGAACTCAATTTTAGAAACAATAAAATACTAATTTTCAAGAAAAAAAAAATATAGTTTTGATTACAATTTTAACAATTTTTTTAATTTACAATAAGAAAATTTTGTAATATATGAGTTGATTTGGTTTTATATATATATATATTTAAATATATTTTTTTTAACAAATTTAATATTTCATTTTAGTTGTATTTCTCGTCACTCTATATTTTTTTATTTCTTAATCTTCATTCCATGAAAATAAATTTAATATTTTTTATATAAAAATTTGCATGTGCAATGGTGTAATAGTGTGTGTATATATATATATATATATATATATATATATATATAGAAGTTCTATTAAGCGTTCGACCGCTATTACCTTGGACACGGTCGTCTCAAAACGGGGGCGTTTTGGGGAGTTTTGGGTTTAAATTTGAAAAACAAAACAAATGAGGGTTTCATTTCGTGAGAGTAAGTCAAACCCATTTCGATTTCGCGTGACCGACCCCCTTTCGCAACAAAGCAGCTCAGACGGTCGTCCCAACTGGTCCGGCGACTCCCTCCGTCCGGCGACCCCCTCCGTCCGGCGATTCACGACTCTCAGCAGCAGCGAGCTCTCAAACCATCAGCTCCCTCTCTCACGGCTCGAGCTCTCAAACCATCAGCGACGTATAAAGCCGTCGATTACGTCGAGTCCGACATGGTGCTGGGTTTGGGAACTGGGTCGACGGCGAAGCACGCCGTTAATCGAATCGGCGAGCTTTTGCAACAAGGAAAGCTCAAGAACATTGTAGGAATACCCACGTCAAAAATGACCCACGAGCAAGCGGTTTCACTGGGAATTCCTTTATCGGACCTCGACTCGCACCCCGTTATCGATCTTGCCATCGACGGAGCCGACGAGGTCGATCCCTATCTCAATTTAGTTAAAGGGCGAGGTGGGTCTTTGTTGAGAGAGAAAATGGTGGAGGGTGCTTGTAGAAAGTTCATTGTTATTGTTGATGATTTGAAGCTTGTTAAGCATTTGGGCGGTAGCGGCCTTGCTATGCCTGTTGAAATTGTGCCTTTTTGCTGGAAATTTACTGCCCAAAGGCTGCAAAAGTTGTTTGAGGATGCGGGTTGTGTTGCAAAATGGGTTTCTGGACTGTTTTCTGTGGAAATCCTGAGTGTTCAAATGAAGTTGGAGAGAAATGCAGTTTTGGTTTTTGGGCCGTTTTCTATCCAAATTCATGTGTCAACAATATTTTAGTAATTTCTGTTGATACCCTGCTCTTGTTTATCTTCTTATATGAATTCATTTTTATATTATCCTCGAGGAAGATTGTGTCGTCCCAGCAACCTCGAAGCTTCTCTCCACTGCTAATTTTGTCAGCAAGTTTTAATGGTGGTTTGGGGTTAGTTTACTTTGGCTTGGGGGTTTGGATAATTATAGAGAAAGTGAGAACAGAGCAAACCAGTTTACCTCTGCACAAGTGATTTGTGGTTCTGTTCCAGGGAATTACATGGTTTTCACTAAGTTTAATTATTATTGGGTTTACAAGGCAGAAAGTTCCAAGCATCACTGTGAGGATTTGTTCAGTTCTTGCTCTCTTGTTTGCAGGATTTCTCTGCATTCCATTTCTTTGGGAAGCTATTGATGAGAGAGCCACATTAGTTAAGAATGTTTTAGATATTTTGTCTTTACCAGGAGCAATTCTGTTTCTCTTTTGTGCTTTTGAGAGACAAAAATATAGAGAAGTTGACCCAGATATTGGAGCAGGGGCTTTCCATACACCTTTGGAAGGAGAAGAGCCTAATGGCAGTATCAAAATTAATTCAGAAGGCGATGTGACTCTGTTCGCCAATGCTGCTGAGATGGAGTGCGTCGCCGGACAGAGGGGGTCGCCGGATGGAGGGAGTCGCCGGACCAGTTGGGACGACCGTCTGAGCTGCTTTGTTGCCAAAGGGGGTCGGTCGCGCGAAATCGAAATGGGTTTGACTTACTCTCATGAAATGAAACCCTCATTTGTTTTGTTTTTCAAATTTAAACCCAAAACTCCCCAAAACGCCCCCGTTTTGAGACGGCCGTGTCCAAGGTAGTAGCGGTCGACCGCTTAATAGAACTTCTGTATATATATATATATATATATATATCCTTGACACGTAGTTTTTACTTCTAATTTCACGCGGTTTGCAAAATCCAGTGTGTAATAGGTTAATTGAGAAACCGGCCATTGGATTAGATATTCTGCTTATACAAATCATATATACCAAAAATCATATATATTGATCTAATGGCTGCTTTTTAAAAAATATCACAATTTTAAAATAAACTGTAAAAAGCTGTGTGAAAATGTCACAGTGATTTTATGAAAAACCAACTATTAGATCAATGCGATTTTGGGTATATGTAATGTAAATAAGCAGAACATCTAATCCAACAGTCGGTTTCTCAAAATACTTATCCCACATTGGGTTTTGCAAACCGCGTGTCAAATTAAAAGTATAAATTATGTGTCAAGACAACATGTCCCATATATATATATATATATATATATATATATATATATATATATATATATATTTGTTTAAATAATTTTTAATAAAATATTGTTTTGCTGATTTATATTTCACCAAAGCAGTGCTTTCATCACTGTTTGGACCTGCTTAGGTCCATGATTAGAAAACATGAACACATGCATGACATGCTATTAGACCAGAACACTTTGTTGTGTTATTCAAGCTGTAATTCCACTTACAGTGACATGGTTTTGTCCCATTGTTTTCCACTGTGACCAAATCATTCTCTTTCTTTCTTTATTATTTTTAGATTTCTTAATTAGCGAAAGAAAATATGGCTTTATGCAGTATTAAATTTAGGGAAAGTTACACTGTACGTGCCCCGTTGAACTATTGGCCATTTTCACGTTGGCCCTGTGGTTTCGATTGCAACAATGTATCCCCTAAACTATTAGATTGTATTAAATTACCCCTTCTGTTAGTTAGTCAGGAGAAAAAATAATGTTAGACTTATTATTTTTTTATGCAGTATTTATCTTAAACTGCTAGTGTGTCTATAAGTATATTAGTAAAGTTTCATGAAATTCTCAATATATTTTAATTTTTATGAATTATTTTAATCCATACACTAAATAAAATTCATAAGAAATAAAATATATTGAGAAAAATATTAATAAAACTTCACCAATATGCTTATAGACACATTAGCCATTTAGGATAAATATTACATTTAAGTAAATAAATAAATAACCAAATCTAACATAAATTTTCCCCATATTAGCAAATGGCAAATTGGCAAGAAGATGATAATTTAATGCAATCTAATAGTTTAAGAGACACATTATTGCAATCGAAAGCATATGGAACCAACATAAAAATAGCTAATAGTTCAGGAGGGCAAAGTATAATTTTTCCTTAAATTTATTTTAACCTCAAATGGGTTGATGATATATAGATGAATATTAATATAAAATTAAAATATCATTATAATGAACTTTTCATGACAATCAATTTAGCTATAGCTACAAAAATTGAACCTCACTAAAATCTTTATTTATCTCTTGAAAATATGAAAAAATATATTTTATCAGTAATCACTTGTTCCAACTCCCAACTTGATAAAGAGCATTTTTTAACAACGGCCCTCACTGAATAGTAAATACTTCAACCTGTGTTATATAACCGTTGTAAAGTCATTTGAAAAGAGCCCAATAAATAAATAAAAAATATAAAAGTATCAATCTCATTAATATCTCATCCATCGACTTAAAATTTTAGGCAAGAATCCAAATTTAGAGATCAAAATAAAATAAAAAATTCATTAACAACATAAAATGTACTGCCCGACTGTCATGATTGACTTTGTTTTGGCAATCATGACAAGAGGATATACAGTTGTCCCTAAACGGAGGATTATTTTCCCATCACATCACTGTAACAAGAATGATATCTGCGCTCCATGATTATCCCCCGCACTATACACTCAATGTCAAAATTTTAAAATTTGTTATTTTGACTTTCTTTACCTTCATAGTATTAATTGTAGAACATAATTTAAAAAATTGACCGTTGAATAAAATATCCATCTTATAAATGTTATATATGTCAAAAATAATTATGATTCAATAGTTAATTTTTGAAAAAATTAATTACAAAATTATGATATTTCAAATAACAAAAAAGAAAACAATTTTTGCAATCTGTTTTTCAAAATTTTCTTCTCAAATGGTTAAAGTTTTGAACATGAGTTTTGATTCAATAGTTCATGTCTCTTCCTTATGGGATGAGGTTCTGGGTCTTGTTCCTCATAAATGAGAATTGACCCATTTATTATTCCCCTTCCCTATTAACAACAAACTATTAACCCTAGTAATGTATATCACCTGGCAAAAAGAGTTGTATTGTGTCATTTTTTATGCATTTGTATATTCTTCTAAGAAAACTGCTAGATTTACCAAATTTTACACAATTTTTTAAACCAAATAATGTATTAGTATGACAGAATTAGAAATGTACCAAAGCCGATGATTTGTCTTACTCCCACATTATTTGATTTAAAATTTTTGATATAAAATTTAGTTCATTCAATATTACTTTTATGCCATTTTCTATCTATTTCTTCATTTTATTTATTTATTTTTATAAATTTCAAAATCAAGGGTAAATTAATTTCGATAGCCAGCTAGGTAGGGGCATATGGTACTGGGTACATAAATCATAAATCATAAATGTGCTCCTGTCTGCAAGGATCAAACGAATGTGGAGAGAGAGAGAAAGAGAGAGAGAAAGAGGTGGAGCATCTGGGAAAGGAGGAATACTTTAGCGCCGACATACGGTGGCACGCGGAAATGATGGAGCAGTGAGCACACGGAAATGAGAAAGCGTGAGACAACTCACAACTGGACATTCAACCGGCACTTGCGCTCACATCCCACGCACCTTTATCCGTTTGCATTTAACTAAAACAAGCATGTAATGTAATGTAATAATAATAAGGACAAATATGAAAGGGAAATGATGTTTGACTCTTTGCCATCCATTCCCCCCATCTCCCCACTTGATCATGGTGGATTGGACTCTTCAAACTCAACTTGGGGTTTCCCATTTTGGTTCTTAATTTGCTACCCAATTGCTTAGTTTTGGTTCAATGAATACAAGTTTTTATATAAATTTGAATAATTGTTTTAAACAAACGTCAAATTAGTGGTCAGAATGGTGCAATATGTTATAAATTGATAATATATGGGTTCAATGTGTCATAATTGATAGTTCAGGGGTATAAAATATTTTTTGCTCAGTAAAAGAGTCAATCCATAATTTTTTTTTAAAAAAAAAAAAAAAAAAAAAAAATGAGTATGGTGGTGAGCTGTTTAGTTATGGTAGGCGATAATGCCATGTGAGGCTGTAAATAGCGTTCCAGTGGGTGGGTGGCATGTTGTATTGAGGTCGATATATCCAAATTAATAGTAGCCGCACATGGATCGTGTTTTGCACGTGAAAGGTTGTGCAATTTTTCGCAAGTGGTGTTGCATACAAAATTACAAATACCGTGTGAAAATTGTCTTGGAACTCTCTTTTTTATAGGCAAAATTACAAAGAAACAAACAACTCATAAATTGAAAAAAAAAAAAAAAAATTAAAAGAGGGGGCAAGGCAGGGTATTGTAAACCCGTACTCGCCCCTTAGCTCGGCGGATAAATATTTTTAATCTCATCCTGTTCTATACTTCCGAAAAATTCAAAAATAACCCGTCCCTATAAGGGCAAGGCGGGTCCCCACGGGAATGGGGCAAATTGCCATCCTACTCAGCCGGGTCAATTTTTGGTTCGGATCTCATGATTATGCTTTACTTTCAACCCAATTATTTAAAATAAGCAGCCAAACAGAGCATCTTCTACAACTTACAGAGCATCTGAGGTTCATTTCATTAATTTTCAAATTTTCGCAAGCCCAATAGTAAAACAATAGTGAAAACGAGAAGCATCACCAGTTGTGGCAGGGCAAGATCAATATCATGATTTTCATCACAACAATGTTACTATTTTTTTCTCAACGATCATAGCTCTTTTTCCTTATGCTCCCTTTCACAGTGATATATGTAAACCGAATATACAAAACTTGAAAAAGAAACCACAATTTCTATGAGAACTATATACTCAACCTCTGTTTTTTCTTTCTTACCTCCTTTTTTATCTGGCAATGTTGAAAACATATCAACTTTTGGGCCCATTCATGAGGCCTTTGCATGATTCCAATAAGAAAGGGTACTTATTGAGGGCCGTTTGCATTAGCTTTTTTTAGAAGGGGACGGATATTGTAACCCCAGTGAACTATATGCAAACCCCAATTCCATGTATACCCTAATAAATTATAAATAAATCCCTTTACTTCCCTAAAATGAGCTCAACCCCAAACAAGAGGAAATAATCTTGCTGTCCCCACCCCAAACACGTCAAAGTGCCAAGTAGATAGGACGAAACCCAACATTAATATTGTTAGGTCGTCTTTTATGTAACAAACACAAATTATTAGGTTCTATGTAACTTAATAGCATGGGATTTTGCAAAAAATAAAAAATAAATAAATAAATAAATAAACAAAAAACCATGAATGCTTCAAAACACTTAACTAATCAATGTTGTTGGTTTCATTAAGCTTTATTTTATCTGCGTATGGTTGTAAAGAAAAGAAAAAATATTTAAATTCTTAAATCTAAACAATGTATCCTGGAAAGAGAATGTGGGTTTGTATGAGATGGTAGAAGAAAATGAAAAGAAGAAAAAAGAAAGAGAAAGAAAAGAAGGAAGATGAATAAGCATAAACTAAAGAGAATGAAAATAAAGAGAATGAAAATGAGTAGAGTTCGAATGAGGTTTTAGGGTTTGTAAGGAAGAAGGAAATGAAACTTTTTAGGAGATGGTTCATATGGATGGGTCTTGGGGTGTACTTAACAATTCATTTATGATATATTGGGCAATTTAGATTTATAATTGTCCTAAAGGGTAAAATCATTTAAGGACATTTTTGGAAACAATAGAATTGAGGTTGGCTTAGGGTTTATTGAGGTTTGCAATATCCGCTCCCTTTTCAGAATCACTTAGGAGTTTAAAATTTCATTTGATCTAAAAAGGTGCTAATCACTTTTAGGTGGCTTGAACTAGAAGTAATTATGCAAAAAGTTCTAGCCCCTAGCTTTTGCTACAATAATTTCTAATATGAAAATTTTGATACGTAATAACATGATTTGAACATAACTTTAACAAAATGTGTCAAGAAATAGTTCTCCAAAGTGATTTTAGAAAAAGCTAATGCAAACTAGCCCTAAATAATCTTTTATATGTACTAGTCACTCCCCATGAACTGCCAAAGTGCCAAGTAGGGGGAGCCTAAATGCAGGAATTGAAGATGTAAAATTTTAGCCACTCTCACCTCAGCTTAGTTGGTTGAGATCTTGATATCTAGGCTTTAAGTCCTAGGATCGAGTATTGGCGTCCAACACCATGAGAAGATGTAAAATTTAGAATTCAATGTAGAGTAGAAAATCTACCCCTACTAGTAATTAAGAAACTACTCAGAATATTAATTGACAAAAAAAATATTCAATTTCATTAGGTGAAAATGGAGAGTCAAACGGTGAAAATAGAAATTTACATTTGGGAATTACGTCCCATGGAACTTAAAATTGACCCTTGTGTTCACACCAGATTCAAAGCAAAGTGAATGTATATTTCTAGCACTTCAACAAGTCTACTTTTCTTTCTAAACACTTGTATCACATAAACATCAAAGAATTAAAATAAATGACCTAAAGTCTAATTTATTTGGTGATAATCGTGCGATAAAACAAACATTACACTGCATCCTATTTTTCTTTAAAAACACCCCTCGCCAACAGCAACTTCAAATTGATTGAAATAAAAAATTTTATGGTCATAACCAAGTTTGTAAGTTCCATTTCTGCAGGGAAGTTGGATGAATGACATAAAGATGAATCATAAAATAACACTATCTCAAGCAGTTCAAATTTGCATCCTCAGGTCACATATGGTGCATGTATTGAGCTAAGAATGACAATTACAACTATGGTGTTTTAAGAATGAAAATCACAGCTATGGTGTTTTCATGAAAAGATTAATTTACATGGTCAATACCTGGATGTATGCACAGTTTAAAGCCAAAGTCACTTTCCTTGTCAGAGTATTGTGGCAGAATTCGAGTGCCATTCCAGCAGAATGATTTTTGAATTGAAACTTTGATCCACATGTTCCTCGCTTCAACTTATAATCTTTTTATTGTCGTGATATTTCCCAACTCTGTCTGCTGATACTTTGTGCTGACTTTCATCTGGAATGGACGGCACTTAATTGTTCAAATACATAATCACTAAAGCTGCAGAATCCTCAAATCTCAGCCATCCACAACTCCCTGATAGTTACCATCATTTAAACCAGAACGATCCATTGGATTACAATCAGGACCTGTTTCACTTATGTGGTTTGCTACGGTGTCATCATCTTCACCATATTCAGATGCTGAGCTGGCATCCATTTCCTTTTCCGGACATTCAAGTTGCACACATTCAGCAACTGCACTGTCGTAGTTTTCCAAGTCATGACTCCTATATGATTGTGTCAAGTCTTCCTTCTTTACAACATTAAACACAATACCATTATGGATCCTTTCAGGCTGCAAAAGATCACCTTCAGTCACCATAAGGCAAGAACCATTCACAAGTGTTCTATTGCTAAAATCTCCCTGATCAAAATCCGTGTTTTCTGAACTTCTATCCGGTGTTGTCACCCTCGGGCTTTGATAGTGTGGATCCTTTCCTATCATCTGGACCATAATAGAGTTGGTATGAACCATCAAACCTTTGTTTAGTTCAGAATCAACATCCAAATTTTGGACAAAGTCGATGAATTTATTTGCTGAAGTAGTCCTCATCAAGGGCCCACCTGATCTTGTCCAAGAATTTAAATCTACACTTTCAGATTCACTATCGCTTCCATCATGTATGTTACGGTGGGTCCGCAAATTCCGACCAGAAGGTCCTCCAGTTGACCCACCAACTCCTTGATGGAATGAGGAAGCAACGTCTGTAAGAAGGTCTTCAAGGGAGCCTGTTGAGTTTTCTCGTGCAATGCAGTTCCAAGAAGGAATTCTTCTAGAAGCACTAAATCTGACTGTGCTGCCTAAGCCATGGGAAGATGCAGCAGCCCTCTCAGCACTCCTTTTGAGTCTACGCATGTGGTTAAGAATTGCAACACACTCATCAAGAGCAAGCTCAATGCCACAGTTAGCTTTTATGGCTGAGAGCTTCTCCCAGGTGCACCTTCTCCCTTGGTTGGCCGCCTTTTGAACCTCAACATGAGATGGGTTCTGTATAATTTTTGAGTACTGATATAGGACAGAAGAAATGGGAGAAGCAAACAGCAAGTTAGTCACAATAATCCCAATAAATTCCTCCCAACACATCCGCCCCCCCCCCCCCCCTCTTTTTTTTTTGTAATGATAATCCCAATAACTTCTCATATTACATTCTGAGGATATAGAATTTTTAAAACTTCAAAGGCTAAATATATTTTAGATATTGAGCCTTTTTTTCTAAACTATTCTCGCTGAAATTTTGAGTACCTCAACAAAGTTTTGCATCGAAGATAATTTTTTTGGATTTCATGTCAATAAAGACCAGGATTGGAACAGCCCAAATGAGCTTTCCCTGGAACAAAATCCTTACTGAAAGTCTGAAATTTAAAACTGTTATGCTGCACATACCTGAGCAAGTGTGGCAGGCATAACAACGGTAACATCACCCTCCCATTCTTGAGCAAAAAGCTTGGCAAGTCCCCCTAATGGAAAACCAAGCTCCAGTACCTGGTTGCACCTATGTTTGACCTCCATCTCAGCAAGATGAGCAAGCTACACAGTCAAAACACTAGAATCAATAATTTCCGCTTCACCAAAATATCAAAGATGAAATAGAAAAAGAATGTCAGTATGAAATGCTTTACAATAAAAATTCAATCATTACGCAAGGACTGGCTACAAATCATTCCAACTTAGTGTTCCAGGGCTCTAAATCAGGTACTGGAAGGTAAAAAAAAAAAAAAAAAAAAATTACTTCTTTTTCTAAGAAGAAATTTTTTTAAAAAGGCCAAGAGGCGGAAAACAAACAGTATACAAGAAGAAACAAAAATTAGCCCACAAAAAAAGAGTCTAAGAACTCCCCCCAAAGGCATCCTATAGGCCTCCTTAGACGATTCAAACCAACAAAACATCGTTTTATCAGAGAAAAAAATTTGATCTTTCCTATATCCAAAACTTCATAAAAACTTATTCTATTATGCTCTTTCCACAATGCCCACAAAACGCTAGGAGGCACTGATCTCCAAAAAAAAATTTAATACGTTGATCCAAATAATAAAGAATTTTCCCACAAAACCCTTGATCTGCAGTCTATCTAAGGTGTAGCTAAATATGTTACTACATTCCAACAAAACGTAGGGATAATAGTCCTTATATGAAATATTTTTAAAGGCAAGAGTGTAAATGGAGGCATTTTAGGAGTGATCATTTTACTTGATAGACATAATCATTTTGTAAGGTGAAGTGAGAGTAGTCTATCAAGTATCAAGTGACAACGCAAGCATTGAACATAAAAAATCAACTCAACAAGCATTGGGATTTAAGCAAGAGGCTTATCCAAATTTTCACACCAGCTGCACACATGGCATAATCATTTTCTTTTATCTTCCAAAATTCGTCAACTATTTTCTTTGTGCTTTATATTATCATAATATAAAAGATGGAAAAAAATAAAATAAAAAATAAAAAAGAAGCGAAAGGGCAGGAGCATCTTCACTAGGCTTTTACATATTGGTATCAAGCAGAGAGATCACTAGATCACAAACAAGAGAAGAAATATAAAAAGCAAGGGGAAGGGTGGTTTAAAAGGAAGGGGGAGGGTTATCACCACCGTTGTATAGCCCAAGGGCTGTCTTCAGGTCTGGGCTGTCTTCAGGTTTTCAGGACCAATATCTATCTCTATACTACTGATAAAAGTCTCAATGTTTGAAAAACTTTTGATTCACTAAAATACCGTCATCTTAAATGCTAATGAAGCTATTACCCTCCTACAATTTTAATTACTGAATTTTTTTTTAGCTTATTTCTTAATAGTCGTCGTTTTAATTAGTTTTCTATTCTAAATAACTTTACTATTATCCATTCTTTATCAAGTCTTTTCAATTGTGTATAATCCTTTTCGAAATAAATTTTCTTTTACTTTAGTTATGTATAATATTATACTCTCTATATCTAAATCTATATATATACTATACATAAAAGTCTGAATCTTGAAAAATCTTTTGATTGATAATAATATTCATGTATAATTGTAAAATTACATAAATAGGTATAGTCATATACAATTCCAACAATCAAAATAGTGAAGGCTTTCTAATCGAACTAAAGATTACTTGTAAATACCAATTTATTTTTGAGTTGAACTCAATTTCTCAAACCCCGTAAAATTTCATTAATACAATAAAAGTCTTTTAAATTAAATTAACAATCTTTTATAAGCACGGTCCCAAAAAACTCTTCCAATCTTCTTAATTTAATTTTATAAATACTAATTCACTTATAGATCGAACTCAATTTCTGAAATAATTAAATATTGCATGATTCACGCTTTATTTCTTTTTCTTTTTTTTTTTTCTATTTTCAAGAAAAAAAAAATGCAATTTTACTAATTAATTTTTTTTTAATTTGTTTTAATTTATAATAATTTTTATTTAAACCTATTGAGTTTATATTTATTGATTTAACATTGTTTTTAATATAATTTTGGCTTCTCAAAAAAAATTGAGGGGCAATATTTTAATAATTTTGAATATTTTATCTTAGTTGTATTGCTCACTCTATAGTTTAATATCGTAAATTTTTTTTTCAACAAAAATTATTTGCATGTGGTGCAATGCTAGCGTGTGTGTGTGCTCTCGAGCTCGCACTCGCGAGCAAGCGCATATAAAGCAAGAGCAGTACAGGTTAATAAAAATCAAATAATTAGGAGTTGGATAGTGAAAATACTATGGAACACTTGGACAGATAACTAAGAATGGGGAAAACCCCATTGAACTACAGTACATCTAAGATGTGGGTAAAAGTGATGCACTGGTGGCCAACAAGAGTACAAGAGATAAACTCTCTTCAGTCTTCAATACTCCATACCCAGGCGCATCATTTGTTGTGAATTGACTGCCTTTTTGTGTTCTGTTAAAGTGCAGAAAAACTAGAAAATAAAAAATACAGAAGAAAAGATAAGACAGGGGCATCTTCATTAGGTGTCTCATAGTGGTTAAGAGTAACATAGATACAGAAAATCACTGACAGAAGAAGAAATGGCAACAAGGACCAATATCAATCAACCAACAAAAACTAAAATTTCAAGTCCATAAATATGTACCTTGGCAGCAAAGTTGCCTCCATAAGCTCTCACAAACTCTTTCATCCTCAATAATGGTGCAATATGAGGATTTGCCTGACTCACAATAAAATGATTGACGTTGAACAATTCTTTTAACTGCATCATGGGCAAATCAATCTCCAAGCTACCGTCCCTCCACCGGCGCACAGACGTGCCTGAGCCCTCTTCAGGATCCAAATTAAATGGCGGGTGATAAGGAACAATTTCTCCACTTCTATCCTTTGCCATTAGTTCCTGGGCCTCAAAAAGGCCAGGAAAGGCACAAGAAGCAGTAACTGCACTCCATATAACAACATGAGGTGAAGTTAAGTAGTTAAGGCATCTAGGAGGTTCATGCTTCCTTGGGGAGCACACTGTAATCCCAAGAATTCGGCCCGTCATGTCATAAGCTTCTTGGAATGTAAGATTACTCGTGAGATTTCTTAACATCATCTGCAGCTGCCTGATCTCATGAACTGCTCCTTGTGTCATAACCCTTTTAACAACTGATAAAATCCCACCCATCTGGTCGAAAAACTGCAACGAGTGCCAAGAACCCTCGAAGAAACTTTGGAGCTCAGGCCAAGATCTAGTGGCAACAACAGAACACATAATAGATCCCACACTAGAACCAGCTATGATCCGTGGCACCATCTTATGCTCTACCAGTGTTTTAACCACACCCACATGAAAAGCCCCAAGGGAAGCACCCCCACTTAAAAGCAAAGCTGTCCTTCCAAAGGCATGTCTCGTTTCATGCATAAAAGCAAGTTTCTCTTCCAAGAGAAGCTCCTCTGAATCCGAATCACAGACCATTCGTAATTGAGTTGAGACCTCATCAATATATTCCTTTATGAGTTTAGGCATTTGAAGCCTACCCTTGTGAAGCTCAGGATTGCACATATTCCCGAGATTTCTAATAAGATCAGCCCGCATGCAAAATATTATATCTCTAAGTGATCCCTCCTGACGACGGTGCCGGAGCTCTTGGAGCTTGTTCCTCACCAATTCTTCATCAAAAAGGTATGATTCATTCATCCTTGGGGTCTCTTTATCAAGCATCTTTGCTGCATGAGCCCATTCCTCATAGGTCAATGCAGCTCTCATCATATTCCTCCAAAATTTCCTCCGGTAAGCCATTTCAGCCCTCACTTTTACATTTGTATATCGTTTCAACATGAAAGCAATTATTGTCACCATTGCCAATATCCCTTGCGGGTTTCGAGGATGCAACCATGATATAATGGGTGCCAAGTAGTAGTCCCTAAACTTGTAGATGAAGTTCAGTAACACATGAAAGATTTGATGCCTCAAATGTGACATTGACTTGCAGAATAAGACTCTGAAAGCAATGGTTCGACCAACAATTGTCGAAGGTCCAATCGAGAATGGATAGACACTAGCCTCATTACTTATATCCATATCTTCTAAAAAGAATAAAGTTTCTTATATAGACGATTTGTTCTGTAGAAGCTCAACTTACTCGCTGAGCTAAGAATGGTATAAGAAATGATTCCCGCAACAAAAAACTGGGCAATCACCAGGCAATCCAAATTTCACAATTCTCCCAAGTATTGATGAGGAAAAAGGTTTATTTTTGTGCAAACAGGTGTTGGTAGAACCTCACAGCAATGAATCCTGAGAAGGGGGGAAAAAGGAAAATGAAAATTGGGTTTCTTTCTGCAGACTTGAATTAGAAAATGTTTAACAAATTTAAAAGAATGCAATGAGAATTGACAATTTCAAACCCAAATAACTGTTTACACCTAAAATTGTAATTTTGCTCAGTTGTGATAGCTCAATTAATACAAATAAGCACAACAAATCCAATAAAAACAAGCCTAATTGCACACATACGTCAGAAAATATGGATAGAAGAAACAGAGTTAAACGTCTAAATCCCAAAATGGGCTCCAAGTTCCATGAAAACGTTTGCCCCACACAGCCAAATTCACATAGTAAAGAGCAAAATTTGAATTCAAATCTTACCTAATCAATAACCGAGTGGGTTCTCCAATCAGATTCCAAAAATTCCCACAGCCTGCAAAAGACCTCAGAAATCAAATAAATCAACGCTAGCCCGGTTTTAAAATTCCAAGGGAAAATTAACTCTACAACCAAAATCATAGAAAAGCAGGATATGGCTAGGAATCCCCCAATTCCCAACAACCACTAATTCAACACCAAAATGGGATTTCAAATCAGATCCCAGAATATACAAATTCTATCAAAGAAACCCTAGAACTCCCAGAAGTCAAATTCCCGGGAAACAAGCAAAACAATACAGCATAAAAGCAGAGTTTGATAAGGATTGCTCAAATTCCCAACCACCACCAAAATGGGATTTCAAATCAAGCTCCCAAATTTCCAAAATCACCAAAACAAAACCCCAAAATTCACAGAAACCAGATTCCCGGAAAACAAAGAAAAGCAATTCAAGCAATATACAGCAGATTAAGTTGAGAATGAAACTGAAATACCAGATAATTGAATTTATAGGAAAGCTTGGGATCTGTGAAGAGATAACAAAACAATATGGAGACGGTGACGTTTGATCTGAATCAGCAGAGATGATAGAGACTGAATCGGATAAGGGGAAAGGAAGTGGTCGTCATCTGCTACAAGACAAACGAGTTGAATATTGCAGCGGGTCGGGTCGGGTATTTTTTATTTTTTATTATTATTTTTTTTAAGGCTAAATAAATTGATTTACTTCAAAACCATCATCCAACATCAAGCTCTAATGATCAAAAAAATTGGGAGAAATTAATGAATATGAGCCAAAAAAAAAATCTAACACTGTGTTTGGATTGAGAGAATTGGAGAGGAGAGGAGAGAAGAAAAGAGAAATTCATTAAGAAAAGAGAAGAGAAAGTTAAATGACACAGTGAAGAGAAAGTTAAATGGCTTTCTCTCCACCTTGTTTGGATAGAGAGGGGAGGAGAAAGTTAAATGACTTTCTCTCCACCCTGTTTGGATAACCTTCATAAGAGAAGAGAAGAGAAGTTTTTAAGGTGTAAATTTCAATATTGCCCTTACTTACATAAAAAAGAAATTAAAAGTTAAAGAAGGAATAGAAATGGCAAAATAGTAAAACTAACCCTCATTTAAACCATTTTTCTTCTCTTCTCTCCATTTCTCTCCGATTTGGAGAGAGAATCTGGCCAACTTTTCTCTCCCCTTTCTCTCCCCCTCCTCCCCTTTCTCTCCTACTCTCTTAATCGAAACGAGAGAAACTTGATAAGTTTCTCTTCTCTTATCTCCAACTCTCTCAATCCAAATAAGTTGTAAATGCTTATGCCTGCTCAATCTTTCATGTAACCTTTAGAACAAAATATGAAGGAGCGAAGAGGAGACGACGGAGCTCCCTCTTCCGTCACCCCCTCTCTCTCTCATTTCCTTTCTCTACGTTTTTGGGTTCTAACGTGACAATGCTGATGAAGACATTTAAAATATATAATTATACATTCCCAATATAGTAAGACTTATGTAAACATAAAGTTCATAAATACTTTATAAATAATGGTGGAATGCATATTTTGAAAAATGACTGTTGAATTAAATACCGTACTTATGGATGTCATTCATGCCAAAAATCACAATAATCAGATGCCAGAATTTCAAAATATAGTTATGCAAAACTGTGACTGCTGAAATTAGATACAATACTGTCACAATTTTTTTCAATTAAATTTCCGAGAAATCGACTGTTAGATCACTGTAATTTTTAGCAAACATGACATGCACAAGTGTAATAGCTAATTTAACGATTTATTTTTCAAAATATTTATCCCACAATTATCTCTAGGCTTCGTTCTTACATAAGGTTATGTAAGCATATGCTGACTTGATCTATAAATATGATAATATGTATAGATAATTAATTTTCTTTTTAAGTATTTTAAGGTCTACTAAATGTAGCATGTATCCTTATTCTTAAGAGAAAATTCTTGAATTTAAAGGTTGAAAGGACTTAAGTATAAGAGTAGATTTCAATCATTTGGTAACAAAAGTGATAAAAAATTTTTTTAGCAATTTTAGTGTAAATAACAAAGGACCAAGATTCATAAATTAGAACCCTTGAGTTCGAATCTCTACTTTTTTACTATTGGATGGATGTATGAATTTAGCTCATCTCCAACTGTGTATGCAAAACTATATCTATATCCTTATTTTTGAATATAGATTGTCATTTTGTTGCTCTAATGGTGATGTGAATCTACATTCAAAAAATGGATTAGCACCTTTTGAACTAAGTTGAAATTGAAATTTGAATATCATAAAACTATGCCATGTCACCATTTTTTTTTTTTTACCATTTTCCTCTCCAAAATTTTCAATAGATAATGCATCATTAGAGCATATTGATCCAAATAGCTATCAATTTCTATTTTAGCTATGCCAAAAATGAATGGGATATGGATATTAATTTGCATTTTGTCATCGAAGATACTCTTACACAAGGATTATTATGTATCTCAAGGGAACTAGTGTGAGCTCAAAAGTGCATGTTAAGGGTACCCTTGCTAGGCGGAACACACACACACACACACACATATATATAGAAGTGTTTTAGTCAGCAAATGCTGACTTTAACTAAAGTCAGCAAAGAACACAAGTCCTTGGATTCCCATTTACTTAATGGATGATTCCTCTCAAGATTCCAATTCAAGGGTTTGTGTTCTTTGCTTACTTTACCTTAAAGTCAGCAAATGCTCACTAGAATATTTTTCTATATATATAGAAACATTGCAAATTATGAGAGACTTTTTCCTCACCAAAGAAAAAAATAAATATTATCCATTAAAATAAATACAACAATGCCATTCTACAAGCCTATTTTACTAGCTCATATATCTCCACCAATCCTAGATGGCATATGACTTGTCATTCTTTTTATCAAAAATAATATTTTTATTTTTTCAAGATCATTAAAGCTTGGGTGATTCTATTTGAACCCAAAAAACGTCTCTCTACGCCCACTTCTTTTCATACCCACCATTAAAATTTTAATTTTAATTTTTTTCCCTCATTGCACCCACCATAATTCCTAATATAACCTCAATCCAACCCGTCTTAAAATCATTCTTTCTCATTATATCTAATCTCATCCTCTATTACATGCTTCTACAAATACAACGTAATTAACAAATTCAATTCCCCTCCCTTTTCTCTTTCGCACGGGATGATCGCCATCTCTTTTTATTTCTTCATCTGTTTCTTTTCCTCTTCCTTTCTCTAAAAACCTCTATGCATATATTAGGTATTGAGACATCCTGATATGAGGCTAGGATGATGGGATGTGTTTTTCTTATTTATATATAGGTTTGGAATTCTCCTTTTGATATGTGCCATCAAGGTTTCCATGATTTGAAATGTGTTTCTATATAAATGATTTTAATAAATTGATCATTTTTTGACAAAAATAATTTAATTTATTTATGCCCAGTCAAGTGGACTCTTGGTCTTACGAGTGTTTGGCTTTCATTCAGTTTTAAGGCCAAATATCCCTTACTATATTCATGGCACAACCATAAATATTCTACATTTCAACTTCCTAAATCGGATATTAAATCAAAGTAACCCCAAAAATGGGACATCTAAAAGATTGGTTCGAGGTATCGTTTTGACCAAAAAAAAAAAAAAAAGTGTGGTTCGCTGGGGGATTATCTCTCCCCGCGTAGGAATTATGTCATAATTTTTTTTTTTCCTTTTTATTGGTACAATCCTTTCACATGACCACTTGATTGTTCATGTTCTCGACAGTTAGGATTTCTAAGAATATAATTTCTGTAATTGTTAAGAAGATGAAAAAGAAATGGTGGGTGTGGAAAGATATTTAGATATATTTATTAAAAATGAAATGGTATAAAAATAGATGAAATATACGAGTGAACTAGCATGAAATAAGTTATAAAAACAGATGAAATATATGGATGAATTAGCATTGTTCTTTTCTAAGGGCTGGCAACCTAATTAAATTCAAATTAGAGAATGAAGATCCTCTACTTAAGTTTGCTTGGTGTTTGGGTAATGTGTCATAATTTAGATCATCTGCATATTACCAAAGTGAAAAGTAGAGCATCTACATCATGACATATCACCCAAGCATATCCAAGCACAAGCAGAGGATCCGGACTCCAAATTAGATATGAAAGATTTGAGAATTGAGAGAAAATTCATGGAATGCGAGGAGAGTGGAAAAGGCGAAAATTTGTCATCCATACCGGAAGTTTCTATTTATAGGAAGAAAACTAGGAAACCACTCAACCAGATAATATCTATACGCATGATTGATTTTTAGAAGTAAAACTTGCTCGGAAGAAAAGTGTTTACATTGCTTGCAAGAAATAACACAAATGGACGTAGTGATGACGACAGGGCAGGCCCATGTATGGCGACAAGGCGACAAGTCGACAAGCCAGGCACATGTAATAAATTAAATTAATTAATAGAAAGGGATTGAGGGAATAAAAGAAAGTTAGGCTATATTTGGCCCTGAATTCTGAATGTTTGGAACAATTTTTACAAACAGTTTTATGTTTTTAGAGTTCATAAAATAGATATTCTCTATTTTTCAGTTTTCATATTATTTTTCTTTTCAAATAATAAGTTTGCCAAATAAATTATTTAGGTTATTTTTTATAAATTTTTTAATTTTGAAAATAGAAAACTGATAGTCATACATGTTTTTTTTTTTTTTTTAAATATAGAATTATTTTCAAAGTTCATGACACATTTAGATAAGTTTCTACTTTCTGTTTTTCTACTTTTAAAGGTAAAAAAAATAGAAGTTTTTTATATTTTTTATAGTGCAAAATTTTTATAGTTACTTTTAAAAGTTGAGGAAGCAAAAATTTCTTACTATATCAACTTTTTAAAGTAATTGTCAAATTTTTCACACTCAAAATTTTTATCTTTTTACTTTTAAAATTAAAAAGTAAAAAAAGAAAAAAAAAGTAGAAGCTTATCCAAACGAGCCCTTAAATTTTGCGAGTAGGGTTTTTGTTCACTTCACCAACAATAGGCTCCGGGGAAATATTTGGCAAGTAAATAATTACAAGGTAGACAATTTTGTAAGAATAGTTAGTTTTGGTACCCATGACTAAAAAAGTAGGAGGTTTCGAGTTTTGACTTTCTTCATAAAGTAAACAGTGACCTTACACGTATTCGATAATTAGCCAAGCTAAAGATTAGATACCTCAATGGAAAAACACAGAAAAAAAAAAAAAAAAAATTACAAGGATCCTATTAGTAGTAAAGTATGTCCAATACCCTCAAATAATTTTTTTTTTTTAAGAACCCTGAATTTTTTTGTGTTCTATAAACTTTTAGCATGGGCTTTAAACATGTCGAAATCAAACTAGTGCATGTGTGGTGCTCATGTCTAGCTATACCAAATTTGTTTGTTATTAACAAAACTATTGCTTGCTTGGTTTTAAAATAATTCATTCCTTGTGTAAAACTATTCATGATTTGTCAATTATTAGTAAAACATAAATGCTATATATCCTAAAAAATTGTTTTCAAAAAAACATCCCAAATGAATCATAATCTTTCATTCGTTATGAAAAGAGAAATTGCTAAAAAAGAGAAAAGTTAAATGATCCGGCACATCATTTGAGATATACTTTTAAGACATATTTTTTGGGAGATATAGCATTTTTGTTGGTAAAACTATCCATTCTGTATTTTCTCGTGTAAAGTTATTGTGTGTGGCTACAATCTTCAAGCATAAGTAGTTGTGAGTATTGAGGGTAATCTCACTCATTCACTCTACACCCAAAGCTGTCATTTTCAACACTTTAATCATGTGAACCATCTTCATTCAAGTTAAACTAGGACCAAAAGCACCTTACTTTTGTTTTTTTTTCAGACATGTGATTCACATGTGCTCCAGGCCATCCGTGCATGTGCACCCGTCACGGACGGTTTGGATCACCGATGCGCACCGATCCTATATATATATATATATATATATTAGAAATGCTATTATGATGCCAACCTTACGCAAGGTTGCGTAAGGTCGCTTTCATATGGCCAATTTTATATGATAGTTCGTAAAACATACCGTTGGATTAGATGTCCATCTTCTGTATGTCATGCCTGCAAAAAATTACAGTGATTCGACGGTTGGTTTTTGAAAAAATCTACATTAAAAAAATGGTGATATTTTGAAAAAAAAAAAGAGTTGCATATTTTCACGACGACTTTTTTTAAAAACCAACTGGTCGGATCACTGTGATTTTTTGCAAGTCCAACGGTCAGTTTTACGAACTATCAAATAAAATTGGCCATATGGAAGCGACCTTACGCAACATTGTATAAGATCGGCCTGATAATAGCATTTATATATATATATATATATATATTAAACTTTAACTTTAACTTCACCCCAAAAAGAGGAAAATTTACAATTTAATTTCTTCAACTATCATTGATTTTCACTTTGCACTTTTATAGTTTTATAATTGTGACACATTCATCTCTTATAGTTTTGATTTGTGATACTTTGCACTTTGCATCCTTTTCACCTTCTGTCAATTAATCACTTATTTTTTTAATTAAAAAATGGTGTTAGGCTTATTATTTTTATACAATATTATTTATTCAACATTGCTAATGTATGCACAAGCATATCGGTGAAATTTCATGATTTTTTTAAATATATTTTAATTTTTATGAATTATTTTTTTATACAATAAATAAAATATATTGAGAAAAATAATGAAATTTCACCGATATACTTATAGATAACATTAATAATATAGGATGAATATTGTGTAAAAATATAATAAGTCTAACACCAATTTTCAATTAAAAAAATAAACGACTAATTGATAGAATGGTGCAAAATATCACAAATTATTAAAACCATAACAAAATGTAAAATATAAATTTGTTATAATTGTGAGGATCAAATAATAATTTCTCTAGTAACCTTTGAAGCCTCACCTCAAACCAAATTGGCATTGTCTTTACAAATCAATCTTTCACACGCATGTCTAAACTAAATTGATATATTTTTGGTTGTTGGGGTTGGTGGTAGGGATGTCAACGGGGCGGGTTTGGGACGGGTCACCCCTTTTCCAACTCCGTCCCATTTAAGAAAACCACATCCCAAACCCGTGACGGGTCAGGATTTGGAATCCCATTCCCGTCCCAAACCCGTGACGGGTCAGGATTTGGAATCTCATTCCCGTCCCAATTAAAAGACCACATCGATGAACATTAAAAATAATTGTTACTTCTAAGAGTAAAATAAATTAAACCCCTTAAGGGGCATGATTGAAATTTCATTTTATTAAGGAGAAACTTAATTGTATAATACCTATAAAATAAATATAATAAAAATAAATAAACATATATAATCGAGGCGGGGCGGATTTTTAAGCCCTCATCCCAAACCCTATAGGGTTTTCAAAAAAAATCTCAAACCCGCCCTTAACCCTATTAGGATGACCCCAAACCCTTCCCAATAGGGACGGGACGGGGCGGGTATCCTGATAAACCCGTCCCGTTGACATCCCTAGTCGGTGGAGGGGCCCCCTCTTCAATCTTCTTCTTTTCCAATGGGTTGTTTTACTTTTCCTAGGCTAACTTTATTTTATAAAAACTAGGGACGCAATTACCGAAATTGATTGGACCAGAAAACTGAATGTAACGCCTCAAGCAGAGTCATGCTGATCGCAGGTGGGATTCTCGCCACGTAGATAATTTATCAAATTTAAGGGTTGAGATTAATAGGGTGTTAATTTCTCAAAAAGGATATATTTCAATGGATTTTAGGTTCTATAAATTTTCAGCCATTAAATCTGATAAATTCCACGTGATGATCATCCCACGGATCCAATCTCGTGAACACGTGCATATCTAAATTAACACTCCAATGTTGATTAAAACTAAAGCCAACATGGTGTCTTTAACTAATTTTGAGATACGTATTTCAAAAAATTGATACCTAAATTAGTTACTCTTTTTATGGATGTCATGCATATCAAAAATTACAATGATCCAACGGTCAATTTCTCATAAATCGTCAGCGTAAAACAGTCACCGTTGAATTATTGTATTTATTTATTTACATGTATGTTATGCATAAGTATAATATCTAATCTAATAGTCAATTTTTCAAGATATATGTATCCTACAATCACCTATCCGTTTCATATCTAAAGTAAATATATGCTAATAGGATCATTTCAATCTAAATTAAATTAGATATATTTTAAAAAAACTATTGGAGAAAAGTGTGAAAATATAGCCATTGTTATTTGAAAAAGAAACGGAATTTTTCGTTTTGAGTAGAAACAATAAAAAAACTGAAAATATAGAAAAAATTTAGATTGCTTATTCTAACAGTGGCCAATTTAAACACACTTACCCAACACCCTCCCAAAAGATGGGAACTTACCTTCATCATAGACTGCTTCAATTATAATAAAAGGATATTGATGTATTATCATATCCTAGAACTCATTCCGTAGTAGAAATACAAATCACTAGGTCAACAAACCATATGTTTCTGATTGTGTTTTAAATTTAACTGGGGCACAAAATTTTTCACCATTTCATGAAATAAAAACTATTTTCTCATTTGTACCCCCCCCCCCAAAAAAAAAAAGAAGCCATTTTCTCAAGAGGAAAGTATGGTTCCCAAGAATTTTTTTTCCCCTTGTGCCCCGAGTTTGGATTTGCTATTGATCTGACAGGTGATTAACAACTGTTAATCACCGTTGGATGTTGATCACCGTTGGATAGCCGATACGTTTGCAAGAAAGGGATCGAATGGCTCACATAAGAAAGGCCTATAGATCTGACAGTGATCCAAAACACATAAGATTTGTGCTTTTTTTATATGAGCCATTGGATCTCTTTTTTTGAACACATGTCGGTCATGCAACGGTGATCACTTGTCAGATCAACGTGTTGATAACAGCAAATCCAAACTCCCTGTGCCCCTACTTATAATTCCAAAATTCTACCAAAGTTCAGATTAATTGCTTCGCAATAAGAAGGGAACTTCTATGAATCTATCCTTGCAATAATCACAGTTTTTTGTTTTTATTTTGTCATTTTCTATCCTTTTCTCTTTTTCTTTATGTTTTTAAAAGTCAAAACATCTAGAGATTCTTACAATGACCTACTTTCCCGTTAATTTCTCTACGCTAAAATAAATGGTAGTATGATATTAATCAAAAAGAAGTAGAAGAATAATCAGATGGACAGAAATCATCTAATCACCCCATAATTTTGCCATCCAAATCTCTTTTGTGGGTCCAAATCTTCTAATCGCGTAGCATGTTCGATAAATCTGGTATTCGAATAGTATGTAATCCTACCCTCCAAAGGCTTCCCAACTTTGATTTAGTCAATTTCAGCAAGGCCCAGTCAATACTCAATGCCACACAGCCACACACCCTCTTCGTACAAGTCAATCCTTTCTCTCAATCAGTATTCAAATGTGAACAGGTCAATTTTAAAAAGAAGTTGGAACACAAACTTTGGAATCTCTTACTTTTGAATTATCAAAGAACATACTGTTTACAAAAGCTTTACAACTGGAAGAGGACCCTGCTTTTTCTTCCAAGAGCTAGAGAATTTCTCTCCCATTTCCAAAACAAAGAAAATCCCACTTTCATAATATACAGAGTTCGAATCCGATAATTGTGCTGGTTTGGAGAAGGGCTCAATGGCTATGGAATCATCTTCTGCTCAGACTCAAAATAGCAAAAACAGAGGAGGAACAGAGCCGACTAAGAAAATGAAGAAATTGAGATCAATCAAGCTCTCAAGATTGCCTAGTTCAAAACCATCGACGAGACGAGCTAAATCCCGATCTGATCATCATCCTGTTGAATCAATTTGCAACAAGGCATCTTCACGAAAGCCACCTTCAATCAAAGTATCAGATAAGCCCACGAGCTGTTTGGATGCAAGGAAAGAGCATATTCAGGCAAGTCCCCTTAACTTTGAATCTAGTTTTGTCTATGATGCATCTTATAGTTCAAGATCAAACTCTCCCCCTGGTCACAAACCCAATAGAATTTTGACAAGGGCACCTAGTTTGAAACCAGCAAAGGCCTTAACAAGAATGTCTAGTTTGAAATTCAGGAGGCCTTTGATTAAGAAGAAACTGAATAAGTCTAGATCAATCAAGCTAAGACAATCATCCACAAGACTGTCGAAACCCCAGTTTGATCAGCCTCGCATCGATTTATCTAGCAATGCATCAAATCCTCATAATCCATCTACAAGAAGTATGTCAAATATGTCCCCCAGTTATTTGACGGCAACAGGCAGTTCTGATCTAAGGAAGGCGTATTTTCGATCAAGCCCCCGTAGTTCTGAATCTAGTTCCAGTGGAATGGATCAGAGAAGGAAGAATTCGAACAATTCAAAACCAAGCTCAGGTTCTCCATGTCTCAAATCTGCAAGAACTTTAAGAAGGAAAACCACTATGAAACCTTTGAGAATCTTAACTAAAATGGCCAGCTTGAAACCCAAGAGGCCTCTGGTGAGGAAATGCACCAAAGTTTCTCAAACTCTTGATTTGAATGTCAGTAGAGCTACCTGTTCTTCAACTCTCAAGAATTCGAAGTTTCCTCACCATGTTGAGCCTGAACTAGGAGGAAGTGATTCTAAAGGGCTTTCAGCCATGAAGGTATGCACATTCACTTATTGTTCTCTTCATGGCCACTGCCATGCCCCAATGCCTCCTTTGAAGCGATTCTTGTCAATGAGGAGACGTTCGTTGAAGACCCAGAAGAGCATAAAACTGAAAAGTGTGCCCCCACTTAGAGCAAAACATTCTGGTGGTATTAAGAAGGGAATTCAGGAAAATCAAATGGTTTCTCTTGGAAATACTGCAATTCCAGAAACAGCTAGTACCAGCACAGTGATCTCTCCAGTAACAGAAGAATCGGGCATGGATTTTTCCATAGAAATTTATGCTAAGCGAGCTTCTGAAGCCTCTGATATAAGCTGGAAGGAGGAAAGTGTTGCTTCCAATCTTGATTTTGGGGACAATAATTCCATTCTTACCGATGATAGATCTGATTTTGTTGATTTCTGTTTACCGCAGCTAGAAGATCATGGATCTTTTAATAAGATCTCCTTGAATCCAGATAAGATTTTCAGCACCTGTCCTGAAGATGCCCATGAAGAAATAACTTCAAGTTTACAAACTTCAGATCTCTTCGGTGAGCCATCCCATACATCTAAAAGCAACAGTGCGGTCTCTTCGGCTTCTGTTCGAGACCCATTGGAGGGACTAACTGCAGCTAGTGAAGAAAAGAATGAAGATTCTGAGCCCGATTGCACAGCTGGTGTTGCGAATGAGACTCAGTTGGAAAAACAGAAGTATAACAGGATGTGGCGTCTAATATATCAGAGTGTGGTACCAGGTATCGCTGCAAAAGTTGGAACCCAGCAACAGCTTGATGGAGCAGTCAAGGAAGAACAAATGGGTGATGCCAATACATTGCTTCGAAAAAACATTTATGGTTCTTGTCATGGTTTCTCTGAAACAGATCAAGATATGGAAAATCACGATGCAGGCTACCAAAAAATCAAACTCTATCAGATGGAGGCCATTAAGCTGGTAGAGGAGGCAATTGATGAAATCCCTCTTCCAGAAACTCAAGATTACTCATCTGATGGTAAATCAATCCCTAGTGACATAAATTCAGACCAGGATCTGTCAGAAAGGAATAATGGTGAAGGTGTGGAACAAAACATCTCGATTTCCATGGATTCTGCAAAAGCTAGTTTCAGAGAATTCGACAAGATAAAAGCGAAAACTGGTACTAGTTTGGATCCAGATGAAACATGGCTCAAACCTGATAATATCACTGCCCCAGAACAAGAGAAAACAGTAGCAAAGGTGGGAAGCAATTCCAAGCAGCAAATGGGCAGGAGCTGGAGCAATTTGAAAAAAATAATCCTCCTCAAGAGATTCGTCAAGGCACTGGGAAAAGTGAGGGCTTTCAACCCGCGGGAGCCACGATATCTGCCCATGGAGCCTGAACCTGAAGCAGAAAATATTCATCTAAGGCATCAAACAATGGAAGAGAGGAAAAGTGCCGAGGAGTGGATGCTGGATTATGCACTTCGACAGGTTATTGGTAAACTAACTCCAGCCCGGAAGAGAAGAGTGGAGCTGCTCGTAGAAGCCTTTGAAACAGTCATTCCACCATCGGAGATTGGAACTTTCCAAAGGCACAATGCAGCAGTCTCAACTCACACAAATCCAGTTGAAGCCTGTGTTGGTTCCAAAGTTCAAGGTGAAGAAACAGGAAAAGAAAATGATTACAGAAATCTTGCTGAGGTCCCGCTTGGTGAAACATCAGACACTGAAAAATGTCTAGTGATATCTCCTGAGCTCAAAGAAACCAGTCCAGAATGTTGTTTCGTTGAAACTGAACTGGATAAACCTGTTGCTCAACCCTCTGATGCGGACTGGAAGGAAAAAGAAATTGTTTCATCCAACACCGATAATGGGGAAGATAATTCCATTCTCCTTGATGATCAACCCAATTCGGTCAATTTCTGTTTACCAGAGGTTGAAGTTCCCAGATTGTGTGACAAGCTCTCCCTGAAGCCAGATGATACTGTCAGTACCTATCATGAGGAGGTTCCAGCGGCTGGAAAAGCTTTCCAAGAAGTTCATGAAGAAATAATTTCAAGTTTAAAGCCGGATTTTTGTGACGGTGATTCTGTATCAAACGGTGAAAACTTGTACCCCGGTGATTTAGCCAGTGTAACTGGCCAGTCATCAGCTAGAACTAAAAGTCCAAACCCAGGTGATTTTGAGGAATTGACAGCAATCAACAGTGTGGTCTCTTCAGATTCTATTTGCGATCTGTCACTAGACCAAACTGCAGCGAGTAAAGAGAATAACAGAGATTCCAAGCTAGACGATAAATTCCTTCAAAGATTTCCTCCACCAGAAGATTCTGAACCCAATTGTAACACTCCTGTGGGATACAGAACCCAGCTGGACCAACAGAAGTATATCAAGATGTGGCGTGTGATATATAAGCATGTAGTATCAGGTACTGCTGCAAAAGTTGGGAGCCAGCTACATATTGATGGAGGGGACGAGGAAGAACAAGTGGACGATGCCAACAGATTGCACAGAATCGACAATTCTGGTTCTTTTCAGAAGTTATCTGAAACAGATAAAGATATGGGTTTGGGAAACCATAATGCAGGCAACCAGAAGATCGAACTCAGCCAGTTTGATGCCATTAAGCTGGTTGAAGAAGCAATTGATGAAATCCTCCTTCCAGAAATTCAAGACCAGTCATTTGATAATCAATCAGTTAATAGTAATGTAATAACTGACCAGGATCTCTTAGATAAAAGTCATGGTGGAGTGGGGGAACTAAACATCTTAACTTCCAGAGATTCAACTGAAGATAGCTTTGAAGAATTCAACAAGATGAAAGTGGAAAATGGTATAGTATCAGACCCAGAAGAAACTCGGTTTAAGGATGATAAAATCACTACCCAAGAACAAGAGAAAACAGTACCAAAGGTGGGAAGAAAATCTAACCAACAATTGTCCAGGAGCTGGAGCAACCTGAAAAAAATAATTCTCCTCAAGAGATTCATCAAGGCATTGGAAAAGGTGCGGAAATTCAACCCACGAAAGCCACGATATCTGCTCCTGGAGCCTGACCCTGAAGCAGAAAAAATTGATCTAAGGCATCAAACAGCAGAACAGAGGAAAAGCGCTGAGGAGTGGATGCTCGATTATGCAGTTCAACAGGTTGTCGCCAAACTAACTCCAGCTCGGAAAAGAAGAGTGGAGCTGCTTGTGGAAGCTTTTGAAACTGTGATTCCACTATCTGAAATTGAAGCTCACCAAAAGCACAATACAGCAGTTTCCCCTCATGCAAGGCCCATTCAAGCCCGTGATTGATCATTAAGGTAAGAATACTAACACTTAAATTTTTCTTCTCGCTTACTTGTTAAGGGGAAAGGCAAGAAGTCCCAAAATATACAAAGAGAAGCAAAAGGGAGTTCATAGAGCTACATAAGAATAAGCCAAAACACCATCAAAGAAGAAATTCATACAACCAAAACGAATCAAGTTCCACTTATTAACAAGTTGGCCACTTTAATACCTCCAAGCCACTAGTGCATGTAAAAAACTTGCCTTTAGGGCCAAAAGTATGATCATCTTTGACGAATAAAAGAGATATCCAATTAATGTATATTATCAAGTCATATCTTAAACTTGTAGTAAATTCTTGATACAGGTGAAATCTCATTCTTCTATCTTAAATAAATGTGCAGGTAAGGTGGCATGAAGCAGCTGAGTGCAGTAAAGTATTCGAGTACAATCATTTGGGATGGTTCACGGTAGCAGCACTCAGTAACTCAACAGCCAACAAAGCCTTATCCCACCTACTTAGGGTCGCCTAATCATTTCGAATGGCTTGCTGTAGCATCAGTCCAAGGGGGATCTGCCTCACAGAAGAACCCTTAATGGCAGAACTAAGATTTTTTCATCGTTTCATTTAAAAGGTGATGCTGTAGCAGATTGATGCAAGGTATGGTTCAATGGAGCTTGTTAGGTATGACGATATATATGTGTTAGGTGACTTTGACTATTCAATAAAGCATTGTTTTAGAGAAGGTAATAAGGTTGCGGATTGTCTTGCTAAAGATGGTGCCTTGGAAGATAATAAAATAGTTAGGGATGTCAACTCTCTTTCTAGAGTGGTCCGTGGTTTGTATAGGTTGGATTGGGTGGGATTGGCATCTGTTCGTGTTTCTTGATTGTGATTGTTTCTTGTTTAGGGTGGGTATTGAAGGTCTTTCTATTCTTTTGAGTTTGGCTGTTTTCCTCGGTATTCCTCCGCCATAAGTGAGGGTTTCTTAATAAAATTATTATTTAAAAAAAAAAAAAAGAAAGATTATAGAAGTGTCAATATTTGGTGGAAAATGAATAGGGATGTTTATTAGATGTTCTTGTACTTGGAGATGCATTTTGCATAGTTTCTTCAAGATGATGTAGTGTATTCTCAATGGTTTTCCATAGTATATTTATATTCAGAAGCTTGGAAATTTCATGCTTTCATCTGTTCTCTGATAACCTTTTGGTAAAGATTAAAGAAAGAGAGATTATCTGTTCAGTTGATCACGAAAAGCAAATCCACAAAAATATTAGCTAGAAAATAATGAGGAAGAAGAACATCTGACCACCTCCCATGATCCTCTGGATGGGCTCGCACCATCAATAAAGAAGAATGACTTCTCAACATTTATGGAGAATTGGGAAAGATATTAATTAGCAACTTCATACTTCTATAAATCCAGTTATGGTGCTTACTGTAGATTCCATTATAAATTCTAATGACTCAAGTTGAGACTCTAAAGCTGATGGCAATACCTGTAAACTGAACACTCTTACCTCCTAAACTTTGACATACTCCTTGAATTCACTTAATTGCAAACATGCTTCTACTGAGAATAAATGTAAAGTTCCTTATATTCATATAATTGTGAACATACTTCTACTAAATTAATACTAATCTTATGGAACTTTTGTCCCAATGATCCATCTAATCACATAGAGAAAGCACTCCTCGATGTTAAAACACACCATTCTCATTGTGGAAAGAGCACTTCAATTCCAGAACAGTTCGTACTTCTAGTTATGCCTGGATTGAGAATTAACAAATTGGCATAAAAAGTGAGGTGTGGGTTCGGGGGTTCAATTCTCGCTGTAGACCAAAAAAAAAAAAAAAAAGGGAAATGAGAAAAAAAACAGAGAAAATTGATACTATAAAAACCAAATGCCTTGATTGCCTTCAAGGTTCAGCCATAAAAAAATCCAGCAGTTGGCACTCCATTCTGACAATTAAACTAATCTCAACAAAACCCAATCACTGATATTCCATAAAAAATCCAGCATAACATATGATTTACAAGGGGACTATATGAGCCTATTTCCAGCAAGCAAGAACTTCACTTCCCCCAAACATTAAAAGGAATTCATTTTCCTTCATTTCAAAGAGGAAAAATATAGTGTTACCAACAGATTCAATCCTCTTTTCCTGAAAGCAGTGGCAGTTTTAACAATTCATAGATCTGTAACACTGATGAAACCTTAAAAAATCCAGAAAGTATCATAACGTCACACTGCCTTCACCTAAAACGAGTGTAGCATTGAACAAAAAACCAACGGGCAGTTAATTTGTGAACAAAAATATTTTAAGCAAATATGATTGCAAAACGGAGTTGCCCATCAACAAAGACTTAATTTGCTTCATGAAATGAGGGGTTTCTAGCAGAATTTGCATAATAACAATTGTAGAAGAAAGAATGAACGTATGACCGGAGAAAGGGACGAAGAACGTACATGACCGTTGGATTAGTAGTAGGCCGCTGTTTGAGTTCGAGTCTTTCGGCCAACGAGTTCGTGGCCCTTCCGTTATGGAACTCCTCGGCCTAGGGCTAGAAATTCGGGGATGCATCGGCCCTTGGCCCAATCGGCTTAAACTTTTTCACCACATAATATCCAAACATAGTAAAAGTGATGATATATGAGAGTGTGTGCTCGCTAGTATAATTGGTAAAGTCTCTTGAGGATTGTACAAGAGATTTGAGTTCGAATCCCGTGTTGGGAATACAAGTCGAAATATATCATTTCTTAACAAAAAGGGAAGAAAAAAAAAGTAAAACCCATGATATATCGGGGTCGGTCTTAACAATTTATATCCAATCCATAGATTAAAACTATAGAATATTCAACGGTCATCATACATTAAGCTCGAGCAGTTTATTTTTATTTTAATATTTTTAAAATATCAGAACATCAAGTAACAAGGACAGGAAATTAAACATTTGAATATACAAGTCGAAATGGTGAACTCTATAAGAGGGGGGAGAAGAAGCACCACCTTGGCCCAAAGGCCGTTGGCATAAACTGTTTAATTAAATCTAAAGATTCTTATGCCCCATCCAAAACCTTATATTAAATTATTAAAAATATGTGGGTATGCAAGCGCATGGTTGACATATATACTCATTGACTATTTGCTCCAAAGTAAAAAAAAATTATGTTTTTTTTAAAATATTGCTATGCATCCCTTCCAGGGCGGAGCCACAACCAAAGCACGGGGGGCCATGGCACCCCCAACTTTTCAAAAGTTCCAATATTATGCCTACACGCTATCTTATTTTATTTATATTTACTTTGTGATAAAATATCAAAAGATACTCTCATGGCACTCCCACTCGTTCCAAACATGCCCTTAAATTTCTAGAAGAATCACTTGCAACAACTTTATTGGGAGAAATTTTAGCTCAACAAAGAATACTATTAATTATTGGAAAATTTCATTCGTCCTCTCTTTTTATCCTCCCTCTATGTCCTCCATAGTGCATATGTTCAACTTGGAATAGCTATTTCAAGAAACCGACCGTTGGATTTGATGTTCCATTTATATTTATAATGAATGCAAAAAATCACATGAATCTGATGGTCGGATTTTGCAATTTTGAAAAAAATTAAACAATAATGAAAAAATTGTAAAAAACCATCACAGTCTATTCTTTGAAAAACCGACCATTGGATCAATGTGATTTTTTTCATTCATGATACATAAGTGGAGCATCAAATCCAACGGTCGGTTCTTCGAATTAGTTGTTCCAAGTTGATCAGATGCACTAGGAAGGACCAAGATGGAGGACAAAAAGGGAGGACGAATAGAATTGCCCTTATTTATTAGATGAATTAGAAGCCTATATATTTATTTTTTAGAATTCTAGACCTTAATTTAAGTTGATATGTCTATGTAGACTCGATTGTTTTTACTTCTTTTGTGAAAAGATTATTCCTACCCAATTTATAAATAAGCCCAAAATAGACGCTAATATCAAATATTTTGATGCAATAGATGCTTAAGTTATCTCCCTAACTTAATCTTTGGAAGATGTGTTCTTGAAATTAATAGAATGCATCAATTCAATGTGTAGTGTATTTATCAATCAACGTCACATTCTCATTAATTATTTCCTTGAATACAACTGAATAAAAATAACTTTAGTTATTGAAACTAAAGTGTTTTATTTATTTATATATTTAATATATATATTGGTGATAGGAGGGTTGGGGTGAGTTTTTTTTTTCCAAGCAACGAGGCCGATGTTCGAGCTATCAGTGTCCGACTGATTAAAAATCCTATTTATGGATTGATTGGATGTTTTAATATTATTTATTTATTTATTTGTGTGTTGTAATTGTTTGATCTAAATAAATATGATTTTTATTTGATTTGTAAATGGAAAAGTCATATATAATAGATAAATTCTTCAAAAAAAAAAAAATCATAAAAACTATTGAAAGTCAGTTTATCGTTGAAATTATTCTAAAATTTTTTTTGGCACCCCCTGTTACAAAATCCTGGCTCCGCCCTTGATCACTACAATGTATCGCTACAAGTATTGTTATAAGAAAGAAAGATTGTGAATTTTCAAAAATATCCATGAGTGATTTTCCAAAACTATCCTCATTTTCTTCTTGTAGCGATACTTGCAGTGATTAGGTGTAGCAATGTATAGCATTGCTCATATTTTTATTATTTATGTATGTTTTTTTTAATTACTATTCCTTATTATTTAAAAGTATTGCCCTAAAGGGTCTATTCGTTACCTAGGAATAGAAATTGAAGAAAGTTTAGTTGTTCGTTTAACAAAATCTGTGGAAATTACAATTCCCACAAACAGCACAATTCCCATGAAATACATGAATTTAAACTCTCACGTCTACATGTGGAAATTGCCAATTCCCACCTTATTTGATTACAAGATTAATAATATTATATTCAAAATTCATCCTAATTTCTTAACCAAAAAATTGATTTTTGTATATAATTGTAAAAAATAATTAATTTAACCTAAAAAAACAAATGATTGTCAGACTTTTGACGGCATTTTTCATTTTCTAAAAATTATGTAACTTGGTTAAATATTGTAATTTTTTACATAAAATAATTTAAAACGGCAAAAGATGATATGATTATAGTAAAATAACATCTACTTTTAATACAAATAATTAATTAAAATAAAATTAAAAAGATTAAAATTTTAGAACCATCCGAACAACGATAATTTTAATTCTTGAGAGTTAAAACTCTCGGGAGTTTGAATTCGTAAGAGTTGACAATTTTCGAGAATTAAATTCTCAACAAACGAACATACATACCCTTATGCTTTTGTTCTAATTAGTAATATTGCACTTAAATGTGACCCATTAATATATTAAACTTGCATGACTTGAGCATGCAAATGGCTTAATTAAATTCTCAACAAAAGGTATTTCGTTCGAAACGGAATCCTTGTTGGGGGTGATTCGAGTGAATATAGGATTTCCATGCTCACTCTTTGAAGTAAGTTGTCCCTGTCTAGTGTGGAACCTACCACACCTCTGACCACGTCTTTCCTTTTGTCTCGTGCCTCTATGCGTCACTGTGCATTGTTCTAGCCTTGTTATGCATCGATCTGGACTCAACAGCCTTTAACCAATTGTCTCATCCCTTCCCATCAACTCGCTCTTAAAGTAAGTACGTAGTTCCTGTCTAGTGTGGAACCTACCACACCTCTGACCATGTCTTTCCTTTTGTCGATCTCGTGCATGCCTCTACGCGTCATTGTAAAATCAACGTAATGAATCCATCAGGATTCAGGAGATGACGTCCAAGTCATTTTCTTTCGTTAGCATGCTCTAATATTTTACTTAATTCCCTAGCTAATTGATAATTTTCAATGTCACTCGAGACAATGACAATATATAATTCACTACTATATACATGTACTAATAGTGACCCCCATGATGCATGTAAACAGATAAGTAAAAACTAAATAATTTAAAAAAAAATGAAATTGCATACTAATAATATATATATTTACTAATGAATGAGAGACATGCACTGGAATTTATTTAATTAAGGCCACACCACTAAAAGAGTGGGACCAAATTTAATTAATGCTAGGTAAAAAAATATTACTTTTAAATTAGCCAATGAGATGTAGCTAGCCATGTATTAATTGGGTTGGTTGAGTCAGAATGAGAGGGATGCCAATGAATTTAAGTTGAGTATTAAGAAGAGAAAGAAGGAAGGAAAGTTTGTGAGGTATGCCACTAGCTACAATACAATGTATTGATAAATACATGCATATTCCTTGGGTCTACATAATAATCATCAACATGTTTTTCACCAAAAAATACAAAATAATCATAGTAGATAGAAGAATAGGCTATGCATTTTGTTAATCATATTTTCACTGGCCTAATACCTAATACCACATTACCACATTACCACATTATTTGACTTACCAACTAATATTAAATAAAATTATTAAATTAATTAATAATAAATTTGAAAAATAAAATAAAATAAATCTCTTTAAAAAAATATTAAATAAATCAAAACTCAATTTCATAATCTCATCCATGTCAAATGATGTAAAATTACACATGCATGTGAATTAGTGTGGCATTGTATATCAGTTATTCATGCATATAATGTTGATATGATAATGTTACGTTAACTGTCACATCAATTAATATAGAGAAGATTGTCAAAGTTTTTGTCTTTATACTAACATTATTTTGTTTTTTTGAGACAATACGTTGACGTGGAATTGTTATAAGTCATATATCTCAATTATTAATGAAAAAAGAGAGGTAAAAGAGTAATTATTTATTTATTTTTAGATAACATAGAATATCTCATACCTATTTTCGGTGAAATAGGTTGAATCTAGACTAATCCAAAAAGATGGGTACCAATTAATCTCATCAAATTCAATTTTAGTACCCCTTTTTCATGATCTATATATATTAACCAACTCGAGTTAGTCCAGTTGATTAGGGCTCATGACTCTCATTTAAGAGGATATGGGTGAAAAATAAAAAATAAAAACTTCATGACCTAGATTTATCATTAACTATTTAGCAGGTTAGAGACAATAATTGGGAGGGTTATAAATTTTTGTTCCATACGAAACTTGTATTCCTAATTTCTATAGAAGTGGGGGAAGACAAAAAGATCCAAGTCACGTACGACTCTTCACAATCGATACATAGTCTATTCCCCCCCCCCGGCGCGCCTTTCTCTCTCTATAAATACCACTAGAGACTTTGTGGTAACAGAAAACAAGTCCTGGTTTTCTTCTATTCAGAATTTCGAAGCCTTTTATCCATCATCGATCAAACAGTGATCAGAAAGAGATTCAATGGCTGGTCTTCAGTATTACTTCTTCCCTACCGATTTCTTTTACCCTCGTCCTCCACAGACAGTTAATAAGCCAGCTGTTCTTCCTCTCCATACCCAGAAAATCAACGGTCTTGAATGCCCCAAAACCATAATTCAACGTGACATGCACAGCAACAAGCTTCTGCAAACTCATCCTTCATCGCCTCCCGTTCAAGCTAGTCCCATGCAAAAGCGTAATCAAGGTGGGGCTTAACTCGGTGTCGATTCCTGGAGAGCTTATATATATATATATATATATATATATATATATATTTAAACAGATGTAATTGAATTTATTTTTCCTTTTGGTATGTTACTATGTTGGTTTATAGTCTTTTTTTATGGTTTTTTACATGCGAAGAGCTTTTAGATAGTAGTACTACTTCTTGAACTAATGCTTTCAACCGATGTAATTGAATTTTACATGCATGTGAATAATTTGTGAGTTGTTTAGTTCATTAAACTGAAAAGTATATGTTTTCTATTCTTTTATATGTTTTCTATTTTTTTTTTAATTTATTTTCTTTGTAGTTTGGATTTTAACCCTTTAATTTCACTAGAACTGAAGAATATACAACCGATCGAATAGACAAATATAAATTTATCTTTCTTCTCTTTCCCTCCCCTCTCACAAAACCAGCTATTGAAAGATATGAATTGAGTACTTTCTTAAGGATTAATTTTGCGATTTTTTTTTGTGTGCGCTGATGTGGTGTTTTAACATGTGAGGCAAAAGTATTAAACTTTAGCATGTGAGGCGGGGGTAGTAAATGAGATTAGTGAACGCGATTTGTAGCAATGCTTTAACAAATATCGAAAACCGACCACTTGATATGATGAACTACTTATGAATTTCATCAGTTTTTAAAATGTCATCAGCTTTTCCTACTATGATTTTTGTCGAACATGAAATTTATAAGTAGTTCATCTAATCAAATGGTCAATTTTTCAAACCCTATTTTGCATTTGTCCCTATAGAGATTATCTTGCGTAAGGTCTATCTTATGATAATAAAGAGAGCCAATTTCTTCAAATTATTAGATTTAGACACAAAATTTGAGAACTTCAACTAGGGCAGCACTACTTGCTAGTTTGTCCACATTCTTTTGTTGCATTGCGGGCGGCAGGTCCTGGAAATAATAATAAGGGTTTTTTGGGCCGCCAACAAGGATAGTTCCCAAATATTTGATTCTTTAACCTAATTTATGGCCCCAATGATTTTCTCCCAAATTATACTATAGCATAGCGGTATGTACGTCGATGCCAAAGGATGATAGAAGAAGAGAGAGAGAGAGAGAGAGAGAGAGATTAGAAATGGAAGGAATCCCAAGCTTAATCTTGTTTAAACTAAGGAATACAATGGGTTAGGTTTGGTGAATTCAATTAGAATCAATTTTAATCTTATCTCTTAAGTTTAATGAGATTTTGAGTTTTAAAAGTAATTTTAATTAGGAGAAGTTAATTTAAATGGAAGTTATCTTATTTAAACTAAAGTTGACAATGGGTCGGGTTTGGTGAGTTCAATTAGGATTAGGATGGGTGGGTTCAAAACTCCTTGGAGAAAGTTTGACCCATTTATAATGAAGCTCGATCAAGAAACTATAACCCAAAGCCCATCTACTCATTTTCGGGGTTAATATGAAACCAAAACTTGCCTAATTATTTTCAAAAATGCTGTACAACCAGAAACTTTAACCCAAAATTAAAAATCATCATGATGTGTCATGTTTTGAACTAAATGGTTTAGTCATTCTCTCAAATAGATTCTATCTTTTTCACACACCAATCAAAGCATGACACATCATGGTGATTTTTAATTTCAGGTTAAAATTTTAGGTTGTATAGTATTTTTCATTAACTTTTTAAAACTATTCTCACAATTAGATATTTGTATGCAAATAATTTATTGGTCTAATGACATATATCCTAATTTTTAGAGTTGTTGGGTTCGATCACTCCCAAAAGTGAGATTTGTTTAATTAATATATAACAGGAGAACGAAAAGATCGATTCCTGTCGTCGTTAGGCCAAAATCCTATAATCTACTGATGAAACCTTAAATTTACAATGGCAAAGATTAGAGGGAACTCTTGAATTTAAGAAGGTAATGGTCCATTAAGGACCACTCCCCAAATTCTCACACAATCAATGATATTTTGAAAAATTGGATTAGACAATTTTATGCATGTCATGTCTGTCAAAAATCACACTGATCCAACAATCGATTTTCAAAATACTGTTCGCAAAACACTTTAACAACATCTATCATTGGAATGTTGGATGCCGTAATAATGATTTAACGGTCTATATTTTGAAAACTGACCCTTTTGTAGTCCATGCAACTTTTATGTTTAAATTTTCCTATACTGTTTGATATCCCTGTATATGTTCCTTGGATTCTTATTTTAAGTGAAACTTCCTGTAACACAGTCTACCAAACTCTTTTATGTTGAATTAAAAACATGCACAAAATGAAAAAATAAAAATAAAATGAATGAATTGAAAACCCTCCATTATGTTAAACGGATGAATTATTCATTGAATTGTGCTCTAGCTCCTGCCCCTGGTCCAGTGCTCTAGCTCCTGCCCCTGGTCCAGTGCAAACACAAGGACCAGTGTGGGACCCACCATGCCCACCTCGATCTGTATCTTTGTAGTTTGAATTAATAGAACTTCTTGATCCTTATAATAAATGAGAGGTCAGAGATTCAAAACTTGGCTTTAGCTTATTATAAAAAGATTATGAGCCAATCAGGTGAGATTTGCCAATCAGGTGAGATTTTTTATTAGCTAGATTCTTGTATTGCATGGCAAATAACAGTGCTCTCAACTACCTAACATTCAAGAAGAATTGAAACGCGCTTTAATCATTATTCCTTATATATCATAATGTGGTGATCAATGAAGTGGCTCCGCACACAATTAATTAACTACCCTTGAACCAGATGAAGCCACTGCACATGCAGCGATTTAAAGTTTGGTCTGTCTATCTTAATTGAGAAGTGTTCTAGTCAGGGATACTTGATTTTAACTAAAGTCGGCTAAGAACACAAGCCATTGGATATTTAATCAATTAATGAATGATTCATCTCAAGATTTCAATCTAAGGGCTTGTGTTCTTAACTGACTTTATATATATATATATATATATATATATATATTGGCAAGCAGTGCATATATACAGCAATATAAAATCAAAAGGCCTTTGGAGATTAATCCTATTTATTAGAATTTTCAGTACTCTCTTCAAGAATAATACTTGTATAAAAGAGTTTAATTACAACTCTTCCCTTCTCTTCCATGGCTGGCTTTCAATATATACAACTTCTTTCCTATTGATTTCTTTTACCCACTTCCACAGACGATTAATGCAGATGCCTCTCGGCCGCCAATTCTTCCCCTCCAAAACCAACCAAGAGATAATTGAGCTTCCAATGATCATTTTGAACAGCCCAAAGCCACCTTAATCATCCGTCGTGCTAAGAACATGCTTTGCAAAAAGCTTCTCAAAGCTCCTCCTGGCTCATCACTACTACTCCGGGCTACCGTGCAAAAGTTAAGGCAAGATGTGATCTACAAGTCCGATCAAGAAAAACCCCAAGATGAGTTGTTGCCGCATTTTGATTCTTCCTCGGTGCCAATTAATCCATAATAGTTTTCGAAAGCTTCTTGATAATGGTGTTCAATTTTAAAAAAAAATATTCAGGGATTGATCAGTCAAAGATGTTTGAACTTTGACCTTATAGAATGGCGGCAGCGTGCAGTTCATGGTCACGCTGCCTGGAGGAACCGAACGAATATGCCATTGAATATGTCTTTTACCAAGAGAGGAGCTGAGAATACATGAAGATCGAAAGCATCATATCAGATCTTTGTATTTTTGTCCCATCATGTAGTGCATGATTAAAACGTTTTTATACACTTGGGCTTTAGCCCATATGGTGTGCCTCTCTCACCTTATGGATGTGATATATGCATGTTATATATCGCATGTTAAAGATTACGTTGATTTAATATAAACATCTTAAAATATAAATCAAAACAATTGTATCCGCTGAAAATTAATTCAAAGATGACGTCATCTATGAAAAACCGGCCGTTGAATCAAAATGATTTTTGGCATGCATTGCATGTATTAATATATTATCTAATCCAATAGTCAGTTTTTTGAAATATGCATCATACAATTATCTAATAGATACCTTCATACTTACATAAACTTGTGTAAGCATATGCTTACTCCAGATGATTTTTTATAAATATAATGCCCTTTGGATCTAGATTTTTAATTTTTAATTTTTAATTTTTTATCAATTTTTTCCCCTATGCATGCACATGACCAAAAACGAGCTAGAGCTTTGGCATTTCTCCTTAATCCTTATAGCATCTCCAATGCAAAATTTGGCACCCCAAAAAGACACTAGTTGATGCCAAATTTCACTTGCCCAAATGACACTATTTGATGTAAAATTCTAATTATAGCATCAAGTGATGCCAAATATGCCAAATTTGGCATCACTTGATGTTATAATTAGAATTTGGTATCAACTAGTGTCTTTTTGGGTGTCAAATTTAACTTTTGCATTGGAGATGCTCTTATTCACTGTATATACATGTGCTTTGTAGTACTTTGAATGGTACTATTTGTTTCTTATTTATAATAATAGCTAGGCTCTTGTATTAATAAAGAAGAGGCCAGGGATCATAATTTGGTTCATTATAAAAAGATCACGTGTTTGGTGAGGTTTTCATGCAAGTAGATTCTTCTATTGCTTGCCATATAACAATGCTCTCAGCTACCTAACATTCGACGAGAAGCTTCCATCATTATTCCTATTTATCATGTGGTGATTAATAAAGTAGCTGCGCAGACAAACTAGCTACCCGAACATTCAGGGAAACAAACCGTGCCAGCTACCAGAGACACGTGCTGCAATTTCAAGTTTGGCAGGCCTTAAAGCAAGTCATGTCAACCCTCTCTT
>JAESVK010000161.1:233344-252602 GCA_017140935.1 Hamamelis virginiana
GAGGGGAGTGTGTGTGTGTGTGTGTTTTCATTCCGATCTCATGGTATCTACTCAAAATTGTAAGAGAGCTTCATTGGAAATTATTCGTTGAAGGGCTAGCATTGGGTCCTGTAAGACCTCATTCGAGCATTAGCGATCTTCCATTTTAGGTGTGTAGACCATGAGATCATTACTATGTTCACATTGGGGAAAGCTTTTTGCTTCTAGGCAGTAGTATAAGGGAATCAGAAGCTACTAGTTGTAGAAGAGAATTATTTGTGTTTCGAGACTATTTTAAAAATGATTTTCATGTTAGAAATGATTTTGGCTTTTAGGGGTGGGGGAGTGGAGATCTTCTATCCCACTTTTTATGTATCACTTTCAGTCCCCTCTCACAAAAGTCCACCTTTGAAAATTTAAATATAAATATTTATTAAAATGTGGGATTTTCAAGGTGGACTTTTGTGAGACGGGACAAGAAGTGGTACATAAAAAGTGAGACAAAAGATTTATACTCCGGTTGGGTTGGGTTGGGGGTTGGGGACAGCTCTGGGTTAAATCAATTTTATGACCCATAATGTATTATAGGTTTGACGCCCAAGCGGGCCCAAAATTAATTTTGAGCTCCAAAAATGATTTTAGACCATCGAAAAACTAATCCAAATTTTGTTGGGTGGGGGAGGTTGGTGCTATATTTGCTTCCCTACTCTCTAAAGCACAATCCAAATTGTGAGAGGAGGACTTACACGAACAACAAAAATTGGGGCCAAAAATTCAGAAAGTGGGCACATATTGGATGTTTATTTTGCTTTTTATAGTATGTGCTGCATTTCCTTGTATTGGAGAGAGCTTTCTTGTGTTCACCTTTTGATGGAAGTTGGGCAGGGTCAGTGTTCTGTTATATATATATATTTATATATATATATATATATATATATATACTAGCAAGGTCCATCCTTTAATCATGTTGCCATCCAATGCACATGGGGTTCATTGGATTAGGTCGCTACCGATTTACATTCATAAATTTTCAAAACTTAAGAAATAAATACAAACAATAAAGGCTGAATTAAGGTTACTAAGCAATCCAGGAGGGTAGTGTAGATAATAAAGGATCACGGTTCAATTAGGAATTAAGAATATGTTCTAAGGGCATTTGGGTCCTCCTCTCTTAGTCTTCCAATCGTCGTAGCAAGGGCAGAATTGCTTGTTTCCATAAGTTCCTGGAGGGACGCATAAGCACTTGGCACAGCACTTTTGGCAAAAGAACAAACACGGCTTCTTGTATTGTGTCTTCGAGCATCTCGCGCTGCAACGAGGTGCACACTCTGCAACAATTTCTCAAATTAATTCTAATTTCCCTTACCCACGTTTATTCAAAAAGACTTTTCGAAACTGCATTTGTCAAAACACTATTTATTTTTCTAAATGACTTTTTACAAAGTCCATCTTAAGAATCACTTCTCCAAAATTGACTTCCGTTTATAGGAAGCTACACCAAATACTATCTGACTCTCGTTTGTTCATTCAAATAAATGCTTGAAAAACATGCCCTTACCTTGAGGATGAAGACTGCCTTGAGTGACACCATACTGAAATCCAAGACGATAGAAGAGTTAAACACTAATGTTTTCAAAAACATAAAATTCGGTAAATTAATAGTGCTTAATTAAATAATTAAAAAAAAAAAAAACAGTCACCATGGGTTGGTTTCCTGCTGGGGTGGTCTGAGGTTGTGGAGTTGGGGCCTCAATGCTGGTAGCCTAGAAACATCAATAATAAGATATATAATTAGTAAATATATATTACTAATTATATATATATATATATATATAAGTTATGTCAGCATAAATGCCATAAATTATTATAGGATACATATTTTAAAAAAAGGTTCGTTGGATTAAATATTGTACTTATAGATGTTATGCATGTCAAAAATCACAGCAATTCAATGTCAGAATTTCAAAATATAGCTTTGAAAAACTGTAACCGCTGAAAACTGCCATTTTTTTTTTTAATAACAATTCTAAGAAACCAACCGTTGGATTATTGTGTCTTTTGGCATACATGACACATTTTTGTATAGTATCTAATCCAACGGTAAGTTTTTCCAAATATGCATCACACAATATATATAAGTATTTAAAGAGATAAGTCCCCTTACCATTCGTTTTACCATCCGATTTCAAAACACCAATGTAGGTCAAATATTTTGAAATGTAGGTCAAATATTTTGAGAAACCGATCGTTGGATTCTTTTTATACAAGTTATACATGCCAAAAATTGCATTAATCAAACGGTCTGATTTTAAAAAACCTAACTGTAAAAACCTACAACATTTCAATTATACTAATTTTTTACAATGACATTTTTTAGAAACAAGTCGTTAGATCAATGTGATTTTGGGCACACATTGGTGTTTTGAAAATGAATGGTAAGGACTATGTCGTTAGTAAATAAGATTCAAATCCTTATTTAAATTAGTAAATAAGATTCAAATCCTTTACTCCCATGAAGCAGTAAGTCCTACAAAAGACTTGCAATGTAGCTTTCTAAGATATATCAAGTACTCTATCATATTTTAGGAATGCTGAGATTTTGGCAAATGGGAATCCCACCAATACACACGAAGGGTGAAACCTCAATGCGGTTACCATTTACGTACAGAAATCTCATCATTTTCCATATCAATTTTAGGGGAGTCTGTCACCTTTTATAACTGCCCAAAGAAGCTATCAAAATTTTCAAGTTGCTTAGAAATTTTGCTAGAATTATGCATCCTGGGAAAATGGCCAAAAGGTTCTCCACTATGGAGAAATGTTTGAGTAATTTAATTTGTAAAGGAAAATGCTATAAGATGGTCTCACTTACATGGATCTCTACTAGTAAAAGAAACATCATTACAAGAGATAACATCAGAACGCTTAGCTTCCTCGCCATCGCCTGGTTCAAAGAAACAAAACTGCTAGAATTGCAGAGAGAGAGAGAGCTAGAATTGTATGTGAAGATGAGTTTTATTCTAAGGCAGTTAGCTAGCGTATATATAGGCAGTTGGATCACTATAATTCAATATGTACGACAATATTTAATGTATGTCTTATATGCATGCAGGAAAGAGAGTGAAATGCCAGAGTTTCAGTTGGCAATATTGACAAACCTTATGCTTTCTCAAATGACGATAAAGCCCTCTATTTCAAGGTAGAAGAAACCATGGTCTCTTGATTGAAACCGCCAACCTTAATACCCTTCTTAATTTAAACATAAACAAAGTTCTAATTTGCTCTGAAAACAAATTTCACTAGCTTTATTCCCTTAAACTTAAATTTGAGTAATAAATGATTAGAGGAGTTTAGAATTATTTAAGAATGATCATGTATTGATTGGCATTTGGCAATGACATTTTCTTGTAGCATAAATTAAACTGTGAACAAGGGTGTGATTTAATTAAAACTATGGGCAGGCTAGGATTTCATTCCCAAAACCCTATCTGCTAATACCCATATATGCATGTGAAATGAGAAAAAATGAAAGTGAGAGCAGGGGGGCCCTCACATGTGCACTCTCTCACATGTCCCTATACGGATATGCCCAACAGAGAACTAACACATGCAACAGAGAGTCAAAACAAAATCTCTACAAGTGAACCATATACTCACACCACTCACCCCTTGTCTCCACTGGCAGGATACAGACGAGACCTTTCGATCGATCTCATCTTTTATCCACTTCTCGTGACTTGTTTTGTAACTTCTGCATGCACTGTTGGTATTTGTTCGTAGCTGTTTCCCTTTGTAATCAATCTTTGATCGAAATACATGTGTGCATGAGAGAGAGAGAGAGAATTTCATGGCCGTCCATTAGGTTTAGGATATCAGTTGGTTTTGTTTGTTTCTATAAGGATCTCGTGAATACTTGTAATTTTCTGCAAATTTTGGAGCGTCTGACACACAGATTGTCTATAGTTTACTTACAGGAAAATGTAGAATATTGCTTCGTTGTTAGAAAAAGTGCCCTCCCTCTTAATCACACACAACGATAGTTAAAAAATAATAAAGAAGCAAAGCACAACATAAAACATTTAGGTGGTTCTCACACCCAATTCCACTCTGTTCTGATCAGGTAGAATGCATTATCCCTTAATTGGGAGACTCCCAGGGCCAAACCCTTGGGCTTATCTGTTAAACTCCACATAGCATAATATTGTACTTTGGGGACGTTTATTCTTTTTCGATTGAAGTTCAAAAAATTTCAGTCCCAAGGACGTACAGCCTTTTTATTTTGGGATTAACATAACATCAAAATATATAAAATTACATACAAATATGCTAGCACGAGGTATTGAACTTAAGACATAACAATCCAAATACAGTGTCATTGGTGTCGAAGAAGTTGTGGTTGAGAGCTTCATAATGAAAACACGGGTATGAAAGCAGTGTAACGAAGATATAGTGAAATACATAAAAACAAAATTCAATATAAGTGCATTGAAAATTCAATAAAAACAAAATGTAAAATACATTGAAAAAAAAAAAGTGCAGTGAAAATATAGTGAAGTGAAAGCACAATGCAACGAAGATATAGTGAAAATAAGAGTATAGTAAAAACTCAGTGAAAATACAGTGTAGGAAAAATACAATAAAAATAAAAAGTGCAGCGAAAATACAGTGAAAATAAAGTGCAGGAAAAACACGGTGAAAAAAATGTGCAGTGAAAATGTATTGCAGTAAAAATACAGTGAAAATAAAGAGTGCAGTGAAATTACAGTGCAGTGAAAATACTGTCATTGAGTGTGTTTTCACTGTGTTGATGTTTTCACTGTGCTGGGGGAGTTCTGCCATTTTTGAAAAATATTTTAAAAAATTAGAACTTTTCGCATGAAATAATTTTTAAATAGGACATTACGAATGAAGGAAATTTTAAGACTTTTCGCATGAGTCTGAAACCTCTGATTGAGCTTATATATACTTGGGTGATGTGTCATGATTTAGATGTTCTATTTTTCACTTGGGTGATGTGCAGATGACCCAGATCATGGCACATCACCCAAGCACCAAGCAAAGGATCTCATTCCCTTTTTGCATTGGACTTTTCACATTAACTTTTCTTGAGTAGGACCTATCAGATACAAACTTGGTGATGGAGCGTATTTTGGATAGAATCTGTGGGATATGGATTCTTTCGGTATAGGAAAAAAAAAAAAGAAATATAGGTTATTTCAATCAAAATATTTATTAAAAAAAAAAAAAAAGCTCCTTCCGTCATGAGCCAAGTTTACAAAACTCATTCACCTAAAAACAAAAATAAAAAAGTTAACTAAACTCCTTTAATTGTCAACATTGAATAAATAACTCATAAAACATAAAAATTATAATATTTTCACCCTCTTTATATTTTTATTGCCAAACTGTAAATTTATTTCCACTCTTATCTTTACTCTAATAACGATATATGAATAAGTGAAAATATATGGGGCTAGACCTACAAACCATCGACCCTCACTGGTGTCTGAAAAAAAGCAATAGAATGCACATCCAGCACAATCATGTAAACCACCAATTACTTAACCTGTATCGAACAAAACCGTATTTATAAAAAACAATTACAATAATATCACTTGATAGATTCAAGCCATGGTCCATCTAACAAGGTTCATCAACCATATATTATGAAACCATATATATAACCAGACATGTTCACCAGAAAAGTACTGACTCAATAGAAAATAAATTTAAATGTAGCAAATAGCTTCTTCAGAGAGCATACCCACAATATAAGTTTTGCAAATCCATAACCAATGTCAGGTTTCCAAAATGATGGTGCAAGTAACAGCAGGGCCTTTATCCAGTCAATCACGTTGATTTAAAAACAAAAGCAAGCTTCACACAATCTCCTACAAGCATAGAAGAAGCAGCCATTGCCACTTTTTTTTCATCCATATGATCCAAACTGCTCCACAAAGTCCACAGGGAATCACCATTTGTTGTAGCTCAGGTACAATAAATCTCCTTTTGAGTTCAAACAAGCAGACAGAGAAAAAGGAACTATAAGAAACCAACCAACCATAGGTAGTGCTATGCTACATATTATAAGATGTAGAACGCATGAGTTTAGGGACACAAACCTTTAATAACTCAAAACTTTTGGGGCATCAACAAAGGAGCAGCAGCAGCAACGAGCGCGACATCTCGCACACTGGTGCAGGTCTTTTACCCCATTTTCCTGCACCAGCATTGGGGAACAATTGATTGATTGCTATTCAGAATCATCGTAAGTTTCTCCATCATCAGAAAGCTCATCAAATGATCTCATATCAAGCTGGTAACGAAGGATTCCTCCGATACCCCCAAAACCTCTGCAGAACTGGGATCCCTCTTGTGATTTGTTGGTAACAAACTCGAGTGAGCAACCGAATCGCTTGTACTCGTTAGCAAACCACTCTAGCAGCGACATCTTTTCCTGAACCTCCAATTCGGCGGAGGTAGCTGAATCCCGGAAGTTGTTTTGATCAGCCTCTTGCTCCTTGTTCAAGTGTTTTATGATAATCTCACCCGTAGTGCTGTGTTTCAACAGATACCTATTAATGTCCAGATTTTCCCACACGATAAGTGTCTCAACAGCACCCATCTCCAAAGCTTTCAGTGTGTCGTCAACCCCAAAAACATACTTCCCAGTATCCTGGCTAATTTCCTCAAAGTATTTGCCTATCAAGCGCTTCTCCTGTATAAACTTCACATTGGATAAGATCTCTGCAGACAGCTCAATTGCCTGATTGAAACCATTTTCCCCTCCATAAGAAACATCAACTACATTGAGTATTTTGGCCTGAAGGCGGGGATCAAACATATCGGACTGACTCAACTCAGTCTTGAAGTCAGCTGATCCAGCAAGTATTAATCCAGAGACATTGGGCTGACTCGTTGCAGGATTGATAAAAAACTGTGTGGCAAGCTCTGCTGTCTTCCTCACATAATTGTGGCGCTTCTCCATTCGAAGACGAGCAAAACGTAGAGCAGATTGTCCTCCTCTTCCATGCTTTTTTGGGAGGTCAACTGTGAATTTGTGGAGCACCTCACGGGTGTTGCCACTTAATGTCCCAAAAAGGGTCCCATTCCCATCCATGACGATAAATCCAAACTTATCATCGGATTCCAAAAGTTCACTCAGAGCTTCTGTATGAAACTTGTTGTCACAGAGGTAAAGAGAAGCATTTATGGGCTTGAAAGGCTCAAAGTCAATAGTAACCTTCTTTTCCTTCCCATCGTCAGTTACAATAGTTCCCGTATAAAGTACAAGTCCATTAGGAGGAACTTTATTGTAAAGCTTAAGTCTCTGCTGAGCAGATGTGATTGCACCCAAAACAGATTGACGATTCACCCTACTTTTAATGTTTGAAGCAGTTCCAAATTCATCTCCCAGCATCTTAGTGACCCGAGATACTTGATCCCGTGGAGGCATGATAAGAGAGATCATGCTGGTGCCATTGCCTCTAGCAGCTTCCAGAGCTTTGATCAACTTCTTGATCTTCCATATCTCAATGTTCTTGTCAGTTTCATGACCATCTGCCATTGTGAAGTATAATAATAGCTGCTAAAACAGTAGAAAATTTACCTGCAAAGATAACATAGAACAGAGTTACACGTTAAATTTAGAAGTTAACAAATGAGCAAAGAAAAATAAAGCTGCTAAAGTACCAAAAGAGGAATGTACAATAACTTTTACATAGAGAGAACATGAAAGAATATATTACGTGTCGCAAGGTTAAAAGGTTATACAACTTTTGCAACAAAAAATTCAGTCAAATTTTTTTATTATTATAAATAAAATAAATTCTCCCACGGATTAGTGACAGACCAATCCGTTAATAAAAAGCTAATATTTTAAAATAAATAAATAAATAATTCTTTAGAGCACATATATATATAGGAACGAAAATATAATTCTTTGCACATATATTTATATTGTACCATAAATCCAAATGCGCATCAATGTTCCGATGAACTCATCCACCAAAAACAGATGGATACCAAAATAAAATAAAATAAAATAATTAAAAAAAAAAAAAAAAGTTTCAAACCATCAATGTCTTGTAAAATTAAATTCAAATGTTTACAAAAAAAAAAAACCTTTGGCAAGCATTAGCTCTATACAGAATACAGGATATAAAAAGCATTAGCTCCACAGTTTGCAAACTACAAGGAAGATGATAGAAAAATGAAAAATTTAGCGAACAATTCTGAAGAAGTAACTTAAATAGAAAAATTTAAGTAAATGCTCACTAAAATGACCAATGTCTAAAAATTCATAAAAGGACAAGCTGAAACCATATCATTATTTCCATTTTTCTTTCCTAATATAGTTGGAGTAAATTCTAGCTTGCACAGTATTAGAACTTGGGCCAGATTTCAGGATTCCGCAGTACCAAAAGGGTGAATAAGAGCACATTAAACAAAAACATAAGACATTCAGATGATATTTTTCTCTCCCTTCACAATTTTCATCCAATTTCTATACAGAATACAGGATATAACTTCAATTTGTTTTGGGAAAAGGCATTAACTTCATTTAAGGACACTCAAAAACATCATACGTGGTATACTCCCTTCACAATTTTCTCCCTTCATTTTAGGACACTCAAGGCCATGAAGTGAAGCGTCTAGTAAGACAACAAAGGAAGTACCCAATAAAAGAAGTTAATGACCAATAACCCAGTAAAGCAAATTTAACTACCATGGTCCGTGGGTTAGACACCATTGAGCAAAGTTTAGGTCTCATGGTACTAATAAGAAGAAAATGGTCCAATGATAAACAAGCAGGCTTACACAATCATGCACATGAATCATAATGAATGATTGGTGCTTATATATATATATATATATGTTTCTCTATGGCACATGTCTAAAAGTTTTCATTTCTAAATAGGCCTACTTCTATCATTTATTCCCTGCTAACTACCAACTCTTGAAGCATAATAATGTAGGTGTAATCACTCAAACACCTGACCACAACAGAATCAAACAAAGTTGCTTTTATTGATGTCAAATGCTTACTAGCTTATAATAAGTAGTGAACTGATTTTCTGAGCTTCTGTTGTTCAGTAAGTATTGTCAAAACTAATATGCTCACATGACTGCCAATCAGTAAATATCAGGCAATAACTGTGATCATTGTGAGGCCTAACAATTAGTAATTATGAAGCATTGACTGTGAACTTATTCAATATCGATCTTTAGCATTTTTTGAACAAAAATTTTATTAATTTCTAACTCATGATTATTCAATTCTACATAATCTTTTGACATTGTCTGAAAATTTCCTGAAAATTTGTTTCCATATAATTCTAGGTAGACCACATTATTCAGCTAGTTGTCAGAACATTCAAAGCATGACTTAATGAAAGCATAGTATGAAATATCAACGCACAAAAACACACACACTCACATGCACAAACAAAAGGCAAAGTGCAGAGAAATTGAGAAGAATTGATATCTTCATTCTTCAACACACACACAAAGAGTCTATATTCCAATTGTAATAGCCACAGGCTATGCATTTCAATAGCTATTACCCACTGTAATGCTCCCATTAATTCAACTCCAGTTCTAGGAATGATTGTTAGCCTTTCATGCTTTGTGCTCATGTTGAGATGGACTATAATGATCTAGTAGTATCCCAGAATTTGTCAACAATATTTTGTGTTATGATCGGTTTGGAGTAACTACTCCCCTTCAGGTAGCTACCAATATTACTGATATATTGACTTTTAAATATTATTATTATATACCCTTATCTAATGTGGGTTTTCAAAAAAAAAAAAAAAAAAGGTGAGGGGGGAGTGGGGAGGGGGGGAGGAGGAACATTTTGATTTGAACAAAAGGGCACCAAACCACCACTCATTAAGCAGGCCATTTTCCCCAATCATGCTAAACAAGACAAATCAAACCAAAGAGACAAATCCAAAGGGAGGCCAAAAGTAAAAGACAACAAACAAAGAGACAAATTAATAAATAAATAAAAACTTGTTAATTATGGAGAGAAGACAAAACCAAGAGTAAGACGGCACAAAAAATAATCAGACTTGAACAAATAAGTAGCAGAATACGTTTGAAATTGTTACACAACAAGTCCGTTTAAAACTATATGAAGAAGTATCATACCCCATTAGTGACTCCATCCTCCCTCTAATTTGAGTACAAGAACCCTTCCTAAATGTGTATACACATGCCTCAAAAGCAGTGAATGAACCACCCATGCTTGACAGAGCTAATAATAATAATTAGAAAAATTTACACATAAATAACGTTACTCTGGGCAGATGGGACCAATCTGGAAACGAACTCCCAAACTCCATTCATGGACACAAGTGAGAGAAAAACTATATATCCCAAATCAGCCTCCTCAATAGGGAGGCAAATGAATCGCGTACAGCATACAACATAAGCCACAAAGGCACATATTATACTAATTACAGTCAAGCTAAACTTATTCTCAATAGAAGATTTTGTACGAGGATTGAAAATGGATTATATTTGTTCAAGAAAACTTATTGCATATATTCTAAAAAAGGAAACCAACAACTCTTGGTTACAGGTAAAAAAAAAAAAATCTCAAATTAAAACCCCGGTCAATCCCAAACCAAAACATCAGCACCAGTATTTCACTATTTCTGTCCCTGTAATTTTCAGTCGGTAATCACACAAATCTTCCAACATAAAGCATCAAAACAAGAATCAGACCTACCACTGGGCAACACAATCAGAGTTTTTGGGTCCTCAAAATATGTTATTTATCATGGAGAAATTACATAAAAATAAAGAAACAAAACCCATAAACCAGTAGTAAGCTTCTAACAAATTACATGAAAATAAAGAAAGAAAAAGAGAAGAACCTACCCGGAGGAAGCAAGGAGGAGGCCGGTCTGCTTTGTTTTCCTGATGGAGCTGAAATCGTCTTGTTGTCAACCACAAAACCCTAAATAGAGAACACTTACTAGGTTGGGATCGTTAAGGGGAAAGGGAAAAGAAGAGAGAGATCTTGTGGAGTTGCTATGGAGATAGTGAGAGCGTCGGGATGGAAGAGAAAGATGGGATCGTAAGGAGAGTATAGAGGGGATGGTTTTGCGAGATCCCTTCCAAAATAGAAAATGTGAAAGTACGCCTCTTTACGTGGAACGTGGATTTGTGATTTTTGGTTGGTAGGAGTGGAGCCAATCTATCTACTCAATTTGGGTTTGATTACACTAGGTAGCACTTTAGAAATTATTTGTGAATGCTTTACGTCTATGTGGAGAGTGCGTCCTTAAGATAGTTGGATAGAAATTTAGTCGAGATGCATGCAAGCTATCATTTGCCAATGGTATAGACTTAAATTATCATGCAGTGATCCACCGTTGAAATGACGCCAAGTAAGTTTTTGTTTAGTAAAAGTCAATTATTTAAGCAATAATTCTATATTTTTTACTCATTTTTTTAACAATAATCATGATAATCCAATGGCCATTTTTGAAAAAAAAAAAAAATCACCATAAAAAACAGCTACGATTATTATGTTCTTCAAAATATCATCTTCTTTCACGGTTAGAAATTTTTTTTGTTTTTTTTTTCAAAAACTAACTGTAGAATTATTGAGATTTTAATTCAACATCAATTTTTAAAATTTTATTTTACAATTGACCATACGGAACTCTATTAGCATTTTAGTATTTTTATTATTCTAAAATTGACTCAAATCTTTTGATTTTCTCTTGATTTTCAGTATAGATTTTGCCATATTAGAACAATCACTAGATGGCCATCTAAGTCTATATCACTAGTAAATCTGGACTCAAATTTCAGTTTAAATTCTTGTATTTTTAGTTAGCCAAAAAAGGAATTTCAACTCATGGAATTTTAAATTCCATTTGCAACGTAAGTCCCACATTTTCCTCATCCAAACACAGACTCAATGCCGATCGAGAAGTAATCTTGATATATTGATCTAAGCTTTTGCCATAATTACTTTCGTATGGAAATTTTGATAAGTGAATACAGGGTTTGAACATATAACTCTAAAGAAATATATGAAAAATTTTCGTTATATGTAAAATTGAGATGAGTTTCTCTGTATTAATGTTTTTAGTAGATGCTTTTGGCTTCAACTTCTATTGATCAGTACAGCCGTGAAGACAGTGACATATTTCAAATATATGTTTGGAGCATGGCATATTCAAACCAATCAAACATGATTATGCGGACTTAGTTAAGTTTCATATTGACGATAAAGTATTCCTTGTTATAGTAAGCACTTAATCGGCCTAAAACAAGAACCAAAAGAATAATAAATCTCATACCTAGTAACAAGCCTTCAAAATTGAATCAAAATCAGGTAGCACCGCAACCGAGTATGACATAAATAAATGGAATTTTAGTCAATAAGTGACAAGGAGTGGTAATAGGGAACAAAAATTAGCTTTATATAAATGGAATTGGATCGCTAAAATTAAGGATGTCTACGATTTGCCACGCATGCAAGAACTGAATCACGGCAAAGGCACCAATACGCTTTGTAGGGGATTGACATCCATGGCATTTTTGAAGGAAGACCAGTCCCCAGAGTAGATGGAAATCTGTTAAAAAAAAAATTGTAAATGAGAGAGAGAGAGAGCCCCCCCGGGGCGGGCCCCCGGCCGGGGAGGGATCCTAGTAAGTAGGAAAAAACACAGCCATTGTATGGACACACACAAATACAAAGGCAACTCACCGTCTCCCAGTGAGAACTCCACGAGCCGATGAAGTGACAAAAGATGCAGAAACCTCAGAAAAGACATGTCTATAGTGAGGCAAGACTATTTGTCCTGAAATATATTTTCCCATTTTAGTTAGCACCAAATATACCATCAATACCAATGAAGCAAGGCAACAGAAAAAATACATAGAAGATGTCTTACAAAAACCAGAATAACAAGGGAAAAACAAGTAAATTACCACTATGATAGTATTTTACCCTACAAGCAATTACACCCTGAGTTAAATAATTTGCTTCCCAGAACTTAATTGAAGTCCCAATGATTTAAAATAAATTTAATGTTCAACACAAAGGTAACATGTTAACTCTTACCCAAATCAGTATCTGAAACTTTCCAGAAACAGTCAGGGAAGAACAGTGGAAACAAGGACCAAGTACTGTAGTTCAAATTAAAAATTACTAAAAACATTCTTCAGAGAGAGAGTAGAGAAAACCCATTGCAACCCATGTCTAGTCATAACCATTAAAAGAAAAATAATACATCATGGCCCTCAATAAGAATCCAAATAGTATTGTAGGGTTATCAAAAGAAACTTAGAATAAAACAACTCAACAAACTTATGCCAACTATTTGGTTAGAGACATTTTGCTCAATATGAGACAGTATCATCCAGTTAATAGGAGAAATGCAAAAGCTAAACAACCCCCCCCCCCCCAAAACCCCAACCCTTTCCCAACACATAAAACATTAGGGCTGTAACATCAAAATTTCCAGAGAAATATCAATTGCTTCTAGATAGCAAACCAGGATTATAAGAGAAAAGTGACCATTCAATCAAATAAAAATCATGCATCACGATACTCAAATAATTGCTATATTATTAACCTTGGCCAAAACATAACTAAAGGTCAAGTCTCATGAAGATTAGATCAAGGCCTCACCTATATTTAAGAAGTTGCTGTGAAGAAACGAAACCAAAACGCTGGATCCAGTTTTGCTAATATCCTCTCTTTGCTGCGTATTCTCAGATGGTGAACCAATTTTATTAAGAAATCCAATATCAGGGTAACCAATTGCATTACTCTGACAAGATATAATTTCTACCCATATCCCAGAGGGAAATCTTCTTGGCCTCACCAACCAAAGGAAAATTTTGATATATGGTGTAGCATGAATAATTGATATAGTAACCTCAATCAGTATACAGACAACACTGATGGTAGTGTTCACAAGGGAGAAGAAAATATAAAAAACAGAGGTTGTAGGTAGCAGAAGTAATAGTGGTGCAAACAGAAGAGATCCAACAATATGTTGCTTCACAGTGTAGTCGTAGCTATCTAATCTCTGACGAAGAGGATTCCACTTTCTACCCCTGCCAATAATTTTGCAGTTCTGTGAGTAGCTTGAAACAAAGAAACTGCTACAAAAATTTTATATACAAGTATATAACATAATTTACTTCAATGCTACCTTGGCCATATATCAACTAATGCAGAATTTATTCATGAAAAAAAAATTAAAATAAATAAAAAATAAATAAAAGAAGAAGAAGAATATTATTCCTTCAAGTTCTTGCTTCAAGAGAATTTTGGACCACAGCCAGGTGCACAAGAACAAATCTCTTTCATCAAAATATAGCTCTAATTAACAAAGTCATAAAGAATTCAACTCTATTATTGGCTGGCAGAACACCATCCTTTTTGCATTAAATGACAAAAAATAACTCTCCAGCACCCACTAAACCAGCCTTTCTCCTCCATAAAGTAACAGTTAGGCTCCATTTGGATATTGGAAAGCAAAAGGGAAAGGGAAGAAAAATGCTGAAATTGCTTACAAGTAGATTCCTCTCTTAAGTATTTTTAAGCTGCTTCCTTTGCACTTTCCAATATCCACATAAAGGCTTAAGTTACAAAGATTTGAGAGTACTATTCTTTCATGAAAATTGAAAACAAATCAAACAGATGTTTGAACATATGGCAATGGAAAGATCTCCTGGCCTTAAAACACAACTGGGTTCTCCTCTTTCTAACTAGCGAATGGACACCAACTGATTGTCCACATCTTAGCTGAAGCAGAGCCCAAATATTACATCACTTGGACAGTTGGATAATAGCCCAAGTATCACATCAACTCTAACCACCTAAAAAGGCTCATATCTCATTTTTAAGAACTATAGAATGAGCGCGCACGCCCACACAGAGAGTATTCCCACATTATGCAACCTTAGGATTTCAGGCTCAACACAACTCAAGAATCCACTAGATCATATAAAGAGATGGGCATAACCAATTTGCAATGAATCTTAACCCACTCAATCTATTTAAGGCAAGTTAATGTAGAACCTTAGTTTTCTGCAAAACTGAGGAAATCCATAGTAAAGTAGGTTCTTTACATCATGCATGGAAAACATGCATTAGAACATTGATATGATCATAAACATTTTGGACCTATGCTACAGAGTATTATTTTGGGGCCAAATAACTGAAGCTAATATTTCGAAATCTTGTAAAACTTTAATACAGCGCAAGAACTATCAAGCCTGTAGAAGTGTCAAACCCATGAAGTAGTTCCAAGACCATATTACACAGGAAGTGATCTGCTTCATAACGAGCAGTCAGTTAGCCAATGACCCCAACCTTTAACCTCGTGCAATTAGCAAGACTATATGATTTAGCTATTAACCAGAGATGATCCAGTACTTACTTAAGAAAAAAAATAATTCAACATTACATGGATCATGCATGGGCTGCACAATACATACTGACAAATTCAATGATGTCAGTTCTCGAAAAAAATGTTAGGCTTACAATTGCCAATTGAGTTCTTAAGAATCGACAAGTAATCCAGACGGAATAGCAAAGAGTTACCTGAAAAGGCGCCATAAAGCTGCTATTGCCTGTATCTGCTGCGAATATAAGAGTGATATCAACCAATGAAGAGTAGACACATGTAATGTTGCTAGCACAATCATGTCTATGATCAAAGCAGCAGGAATAGTCGCCCCAAAAACAATTCCAGATATAGCAAGTCCTTTAATGAAATAAATCAAGAGGAAGCCCAAAAACAACCAGAAGGTAGACCAAATTTGGATGGCATTAAGAGAAATCATGCCAAGAACTCTTGCCAGCTCTGTATTCAACTTGAAACCCGCAGGGACTCCCATTAACCACACACAACCGGAACGCAACAAATTGTTTGTAACGTCATTAACGAAGTTCAAAATCAATAAACATGCAGATTCTGCATGAAATAACAATGTGAATCCAATCAAGTTCCCCAAAAGAGCGTCAACAGCTACACTTGACCACACGGAATGCTTATGTAACGCAGCTTTCTCCGCAAATTGCACGCATGATGCAGACCTTAAAAATCAGAGAATACAGAATAAGAACGTTAAAAATAATAGAATGCAATTCCAAAACCGAAGACAACAAAGAGAACATTAGCTAATTCCAGTTCACAAGTCATATCTCCAGTTCACAAGTCATATCATGGTTCCATCTATAAGATTTTCGATCTAAAAATCAACCCAATTAGATGATTATACCATCTCAGTAATTTTTTTAAGAGTATAAAAATTTGAAAATACATGTAAGGCATCAAATGTAAGGAGCAGAAGATCAGAGCCCCACACCTAGGGCCAAGAAATTTAACCAGTAGATTGAACAAATCTTATGCTATTTACTCTTCATGTAAATCAAGCAGAAGACTGTAGACAAATGACATTTTAATTTACTCTTCATGTAACACAGGATCAGCATTTTAATTTTCAGTAAGTTTCCAACCTCAAAGCTTGAGCTTGTAGGTGGAGGGCCAAAACAGGTGTATATGAAGACATGACAAGCCCTATATGTAGGTGATGTGGGATTTCAACATTGCCCCCCTCCCCCCTCCACCCCCACACGTACAAGCTGAAACAAGACAAACGAACTGGAAAGGACCCAAGAACGTGGATCAAAGATACCATGTTAAGTTTCCAACCTAAAAGCCTGAGCTTGTAGGTGGAGATCCCAAACAAGTATATGATGACATGTCAAGCCCTATATTTGGGCAATGTCGGCTTTTAACATAGTTCAACATTGATTTCAACCCCAGTCGATATAAAACACAAATTTCAAAATTTTATTAGCATGATTGAATTTATACAAGACATTGTTGTAAATGTTGAAACTTCCAAATGGCTTAAAAAATCAAACAAAATATCAAATATTACAAAAAAAAATTTGAAAACCAAAACCATGTATGAGAAGGCGATTGCTTATATATTAAGAAAAGAATCCCAGAGAATTCTAGCCAGACCCTAGTATTACCTTAGACCATTATCTTGAAGGAAGATCGGCCAATACAAAATCTGACCACAGCGGATTTGGAGATTTTTCCATGTACTGCTTAAAACCTTTGCCAATGCAACATACATCCACGAATGGGCCCCATAATGGAGGAACTGAAGAATAATATAGAATAACGTGGAAAATGAAGCAATGGACATGGCCAATAGTTTCCATGCAAAGGAAACAAACCTGAAAAAAAGTTAATAACCTAAGCCATCAAAAATTGCAAACCAAAAGATTTTTTTTGGGTTGCGGGGGGGGGGCGGCGCCGGGCCGGGGAAGAAGCACCAAGTCAAGAATAGATTACATGCCAACGACGTGGAACCGGGTATAAGATCTTTTTGTGGCCACATATCTCTCGAAGAATATTTTAGCACCAGCAGCACAGTTGATTGCCAGAATGACTGTATCCTGTATATAAAATTGAAACAACAATATTAAAAGATAAGCGATGGTGCAGATAAACAAGAAAGAATTCTACGAACAGTATTACCAAGTCAAGGAGCGGCTGTTTTTGGTGAAGTTCATTGACCCACTTGGGTCTCTTAAGAGGAGTTTTCACTTGCTCAGGAGAAATCCGAAAACTTGGTGAGAAATGGTGAGCACCAAATGTGGGAGTTTCATAAACTATAACCTGAAGTTCTCCCAGAAAGAAAAGAAGAGATTAAATACAACTAACAAAAACAATTGAAAATAGAAGCATTCAGAAAAAAAATAATCATGACTTACATACGTGGAGATCACAATGGAACACTATTTGCCCATTGCAGTGAATGTGATGTAATTTAGGAATCCAACGAAGATCTCTACGAAAATGTTCATGAGAATCATTTATTAGCTGGACCCAGATATCACTCCCAATAGAAAGTTGCCTGCATTGTTCTAATAATCCATTGAGTTTGTGGCATCCACAGCTCCATTGTTCATTATTTTCTCCAAATATTTCTTGACTATTCTGCAGACATAAATTTCCATGGATGGATGAGCTTATTTGATCATCTTCTTCCATTCCAACCATTGGCAGTTGGCCATTACTGCTGAAATATGCCGCACTATGACCAAGTATAGAGAACATTGATTTATCCTGTAGAATTATAGGCATGTTTCCATTTGTATCCTGGAAGATCCACTGATTAAAAATAGATAAATAAATAAATAAGAAAAGTACCCAGAATCATAAAGATTGCTTAACAAAACAAATTCCTTTTAAACAGCTAACAAAAAAGTTGCTTGAAAATCTGCTTCATAGAGAACTTGTTGCTCACCAAAGTGGAAAACTTTTTTATTTTGGAATTATAGTCCCACTCCCAATACTTACCAAGCCAGAATTTCCCTATTCACCCACCAAGCCACTCCCTGAATCAAACTTCTTACAAGTCAATATTGTATACTTCTTCCAACTTAATTGAGTGTTTCTTTATAGTCAAAAATTGGAAACTACAAGTTGTGTACCATTATAAATAAGACTTTGACCATAAGCACATTGCCTTTCTCCTCCAGAATGTTCAGAAATAGCTCTCCCTGAGCCAATATAATATAAGTGATAATCTTACGCGTGAGGACTCTATTGATAGGATTGGCTTTTCCCCCCTCTTCAGGCCTATTTTTGTTTTGCTGGTCAGCTATGGCATTTTTAGATGAGCCTTTGTAGAGAGAGGATAAATATTTCCCCCTTTTTTTTTACAATAATAAGATTTAATTGAGCCATTTGCTAAACATAATTCACCCCGAAATCATATTGAAGTAGTTTTAATTTTCAACCGCTGTTTTAAACTTTAATTACTATAACTCATCAAGCTTATGACCTGTTATATTCGAGATCATTGTTTCGACTTCCAACTAGCATACTGATAAAGTGATAATAAATATTTTCTTTAGAACTCTAAAATCAATATTCTAGATAAGATTTATGACCACAATGTTAATCATGAGATTCAAATTTACTTAAAAAAAAAAAAAAAAGAGGACGGGTTAAATGAAAGCACACAAGCCAAATCCCAAGCAAATGGTGATGGACTACACGATGTGCTTTTTTGCATGATGATTAGAAGCTCGGTATGGGACTATGGGAAAAAAATCAAAACTTATTAGCAAGTCACTAGGAAAACTGATTTTATGGAGGGAAGTGTGAAACACAAAGATTTAGATCCTTTCAAAGGGGCAACTACCAAGTTCTCATTGGAGAGCAATCAAAACTTAAGGGAAGAAGATTCAAGATATACAGGG
>JAESVK010000161.1:309491-320803 GCA_017140935.1 Hamamelis virginiana
CTTATAAAAAACAAATCCAAACGGTGCCTTAGCTTTTATCATAATCACTTCTAATATGGAAATTTTAATATTCGAAGAGAAGGTTTGGATGTAACCTTAAAAATATATATGAAAAAATAATTCTTCAAAAATAAATTTAAATAAATTCAATCAAACGGAACCGAATCTAACAAGAAAAATCATATAATTAGGTAAAGAGGAAAAAAAATTACCTATGCCAGTTTCCAATCTCATCCAAAGTTGGGAAGTTTAAAGAACTAAAATCTTTACAAGATATGCAAGCAGGCTTCCTAGAGCGGGCCAAGAGTTGGCCCACTCTAGAATTTCTATAACTCTCCCAAAATTGAAAATATAAGGGAATTTCTAACTCTCTTGAAGTTAACTCAAGATCTGTTCGATAAAAAATTTATTTCAATTTGCTCATAAGATATATGAACCAAGCTTAAACCTTAGTTGAGCTCATTAATTTGTTGAGTTAGATTCGAGTAGAATAATACTTGGCTTGTTATGCTCATTAATACTTCAAAACTCAAAATCGACTCGATAAAATATTCATTTAAGCTCACTTCTAAGATAAACGAAGTAAGTTCAAACCTTATTTTTTAGTACGAATTTATAAGGCAAACTTGAGCAACCTATTACTCAGCTCGACTCGAATCATTTTATAACCCTACTTGCTCCATACATTTTGACTAACGTGTCATTAATTAGACGATTAAGTTTCGAAACCTACCCCAACCAATACCATACAATTTCAACCAAACAAGAAAAATATCAAACCTCACAATACTAACAAATAGGTATCGATGTGCTTCCATATATTCAAATCCAAAAACTCTCTCCAAAAAGTGGGAATACAGACCATTAAGTCAACAAGCCACTTAGCAGTTAATTCAGATGACATAAGTTTTTTTAAAAATTATAATTTTATACTGTTCTTACACGTGGGTTAAAAAATCATATGTCAGCTTATGAAGTTTCAACATTTCAATAGTTGTACTAGAAAATATGAACAATTTAAGAAAACTATGAGAAAGAAGCATTATAACATCATTGAATTGCTTGAATTATCTACTAGTGATACTGTGGCCGGTGTGGACTTCATAGCACAACAATCCACAACATAATAACTTTATACTGTTCTTATTTTCTTCCCCCTTGTGGCAAAAGCAATTCACAAGGCAAAAAAATTTTAGAAGTCATAAATGAAGGGTAAATTCTTTAAACATCTATTTGTATCTTTAAAATAGAAGGAAAGAAAATGGAAAAGTTTACAAATGTTTTAAAGAGATTCATTTCGATGCAATTTTCAATAATTTTCTTTTTATTTGTCTTACTCATTATGATATCCAAACAAAGCCCAAGTATACTTACTCTTTGGACAGTCAATTTACCATTATATATATATATATAGGGACAGGTTCCCCTTACACCCTATTTTGACACCTATGTTTACATCTCGTTTTCAAATACCATTGTAGATCGAATATTTTGAGAAACTGACCGTTGGATTAGATACTTATCTTATGTTTGTCATGTATGAAAAAAATCGGAGTGATCCAACGGTTAGTTTTTGAAAAATATCATTTCGAATAACTATTATTTTTTTTATTAATTAAACATGCACATAACAATTTTTTATAGTGACATTTCTTAAAATCTAAACGTTGGATCACTGTGATATTTGGTATACATGATATACATAAGAAATGTATTGAATCCAACGGTCAGTTCGTCAAAATATCTATCATAGTATGTTTTAAAAACGAGATGTAAATATAAGTGTCAAAATATGGTGTAAGGGGAACTTGACCCATATATATATAAGATGGGACCCACACTTGCATTGAATAATTCTCTTGTTTGGCAATTTTGAAAATTAATCCCAATTGGTTAAAAACTTACTCTGTTGTCTAGTTTATACCCAAACTAATTTCCATTCCATATTTATGTATGAAAGATGTGATATACTGCCAATGACATATATATGCATATAATATAGGGAGTCTATTATAAGATGCACTTTGCACGAAATTGCATAAGGTGACTTGCATATGTGATGGGAATTGCATAACAGATTTTTAAAATCTACTATTTGATTAAATACACTTTTTGTAAATTAATTTCATGTTTGCCAAAAATTACAGTGATTTAATGGTCGGTTTTTGAAAAATATTAGTATGAAAATTGCCACTTTTTTGTTCTTTAAAATATCACCATTTTTTATTTTATTTTTGCGCAGTTTTTTAAAAAATTGACTGTTGGATTACCATAATTTTTAGCAAACATGAAATTCACAAAGAGTGTATCCAATATATATAATGCTCAGTTTTTAAAATTTTATTTTGCAGTGACATATTATGTAATTTTGAGTAAGCACCTTATAATTGTTATATTTTGAATAAAAAATTGTACACGAATAGTCGTGACTATTCACGAACGGTCGTGACTGTTCTTAAGGGTCGCGTCTATTCATGGTGTCTTTACAAGAGTTGTGTCTATTCATGGCGTCCTTACATAGAGTTGTGTCTATTCATGGTGTTCATCCATAGAGTTGTGTCTATTCATGGTGTCTGTCTGTAGAGGCACCATTGAGTCTATAAATAGGACATGGTCTAAGTCTGATTAATTCATTTTCATTGCATTTCTACGTTGTGTTTGAGAGAGAGAAAATAAGCCAGTTGGTTCGTTAGAATACTCCAATTGAAGTGCTTTCTTTGGAGTATTGAAGTCATTGTATCTTGGGAGGCAAAAGTTCTGCAACTCTAAGCACCATTAGGAGGGACGAAATTTGTCTTAAGGAAATAGTATTTAACACTTGCCTTGACTTAAAAATTCTACAATAAGGAAGTGGTATACAAGTAAGTATTTTATAGTTTTATTTAATTGTTTAGTTTTACAGTTTGATTAATATTACATAATATTTGGAATAAAGTTCTAACAATAATAGACTCCCTATATATATATATATATATGCCTTTATTTAACTTATAGATTCCAAACCCACATTTAGCACACAATGATATAAAAATGCACTGGATGATCTCTTTCTTGTCTTTAAAATTTTGAAGAGGGAAATAATATAATAAATTATGTTTATGCCAAGAGTTGTCAATAAGCAAAGGTCAACATCTACCCTAATTTAAAAGATGGCTTAAAACACTCAAGAAAACAAGGTATAGGATATGCACAACTTTGATTATGGTGTAGACCTCAATTTACTTGAGGATGTGTCATAAGCAAATCTCTCTCAATATAAGCAAATCTCTCTCAATAATGCTTCCTAAATACACATAGTTTATCTGTTTCTTTGTCACTTTCACCTTGAAAAATTTGCTTGTATAGTTTTTAATGTTCCTAAATATAATGATACAAAAGCATACCAACAAGGAGATTGATGGGTGAGGAGGAATCTCCTCTGGACTAGTGATGTAACACATTTTACACTCACCTTGTGTTCATAATCATGTTGATGTGGTTGTTGCTTCAGTTTACTTTTTAAAAAAAATATAAATAAATAAATTTTATCTTCTTTCATAATAGCATGAAAATAATAAAAAATTACTCAATTTCAATATTTTTAAGAGGACTAAGACAACTGTTCATATTAATAATTCATGTGAATTAAGACTTGAGTTAGAATTAAAGTGATAGCGCATAGGCAACCATCCAGCTGCCACACTTTACCACATTTTAGCTAAATTGTCAATCTAAGATACAAAAAATGACACTTTGATGGACTAGACATTTTGTTAAGCATTTGGACTACCTTCCAAACGACTAGCCATATATAACCATGAAAAGAGGGTTAGGAATTTTGGCTATCTCATCGAGTTCTCATAAATACGCCCCTTTAAAGTGAAATTTAAATTAGAGGGAAAAATACAGATTAATGCCCTATAACATCATCAAAAAATACTTTGCACCCTTGTACTGTCATTTGCGACACATTGACTTTCTGTATTATCAATTTACGACTGTTTGCACACAAATTGGCCTTCGGTGTACACGGGCGTGCCAGAACTAGATAAGTTCAAAATCAAAGCCAATACTTTTGACCCCGGGCACCAATTGATCAGAGGAAAGCCAAGAAATCAATCAAATTGATTTTCGACCGATCAATAAGCCACCTAAAAATCAAGGATGGATGAATGTATAACAGGCGATTGTGAATGGGTTGGGGTTCTTCCCTTTATCATGGTTCTTTTTGCCTATGATGGACCAATAAGACTTCAACATAAAATTAAAGTACAGAAATGTAGACGAAGATGAATAGCGGTTAAATTTAACGAAGATAACGAATTTAATTAAAAGCAATCTAAGATAGTAAGCTAATTTAATTAAAGTAAGAGCAGACTAATTAAATTAAAGTAAGCAAGCTATTCTATGAAAATTGCAATAAATTACCATGAAAGAATAAAGATTACAGCTAATAAACTGAAGAACAATTGCTGAAATTAAAATGCTAATGAACTAGATAAAAGATAAACTAGCAGGAGTTTCTTGGTGACGTTGAGTTGTTTTTGAAGCCTTAAAAGCCTGGTATTTATAGACAAAATCCAAAAGCTGTTGGCCTATTTCCTTCACGTTGCTTGCTGCTGAATTTTAGTGGTAGTGCTCCCTGTTATGTGCTGCCAAATCCCTTGAAAATAGGGAACAGTTGCTACTGGTTTGCTGCCTATTCGGTGCTCATCTTGCTGCTAATTTAGTGCTAATTTGGTGCTCATCTTGCTGACCAAATCAGACCTTCATCTGTGTTGTATCCCTTAAAAATAAGAAGTTGCTTGCTTGGTCCAGGTGCTTCTTTATTTCTCACGTATTATTGCCTTGCTCTCTAATTTTGCTGGTGTTCTATTGTTAGCTTCTCTCTCTACTTCCAATTTTGACTTGGTCAATTTGGTTAAGTTGATGACCGAAAATGGATCATTCATTTGCACTTGGACTCCACCTGATTTTTATTGGACTTCTTGTGACTTTGCTGGATTTAATTCTTTGTGACCCAATTAATTAAGCCCACTTAGAATTTGTCCAACCCATTTTAAATATGGCCTAACATTTATTTATGGTATAACAGCGGCAGATTGTACCATTTTGTCAATTAATCAGACATTTGTTTAACAAGAAGAAAGTTAAGTGCATTCATACCTTCACTTAATGTTGGTAAAAAAATTTATTCATATTAACACACTTAACTTTCTACCTGTTAAACGGATATCCAGTTAGTTGATGGAAGGGTGGGAATTATTGAAATTGATAGTTTATGAGACAAATGTGTCACAATTGATAGTTTAGGGATGTAAAGTATTTTTCGCTGATAGTATAAGTGATCAATCGGTAATTTTTTCTATATTAAAAATAGTAAAATATTTTTAACTAACCAAAATCTATAATTGAACTGCATTACATTTGAACTAACTAAAATAAAAAAGATAAAATACCATTTAATTATTTAAATTAGCCAAGACAACTAATCAACATTGAAAATACTCTTATATTGGAGGACATAAAATATGGTGGAGCCACTCAATTTGCACTAGACAGGACCAGCCCCTATCGACTCTCTCTCTCTCTCTCTCTCTCTCTCTCTCTAATTAACGGTGAAAGTGTTCGAGTAACATAAGGTTTATGGGGACCCACATATTTAATTTATTAAACGAAATAATAATAAGTCAAGAGAAGCGTGATTAAGATGGTATGTCTCTGTACGTGGCACGATGTGTGTCGCGTCATTATCATAATGCTGTGTTATCTTTTCTTGCCGACCACCAGCATCTCCATGTGAATTACGCTTATCATATGGACCTCGGTACCTTCCTCTACTGGCCCCACATTGCAAGTGGCCAAGTGCTAATCAATATCATTAACATTTTATATTTATTTTTTTAAAAGTATCTAACTTAATTCGTGGGTCTTACCTTCTTCATTCAAATAATAACGGATTATTTTAATGACATATATCTTCATTTCAAAAAAAAAGTCTTAAATTCAAGTATATATATAGGAAAAATGTTCTTATAGGAGATACCTCATTTTAAATAAAATCAGCTAAGACTCTTGAAACATTGGATTGGAATCTTAAGATGAATCATGCATTAAGTGAATGGAATTCCAAAGGTTTGTACTCTTAGCTGATTTTATTTAAAATGAGGTATAGTTGATATGATCAGGACTTTATATATAACATAATAGAATATATCGATATTTGTTTATTAATGTTAGGAAAAGTTTTGGAGATACAGGAAAAAAAAAAAAAAAAGTGACTCTGTGTTTGATTTTTTTATATAAATATTTTGATCTCTTAGACTCTAATTTAAAAAAATTTGTACCTTTTAGCTATTTAATTAAATAGTAAAAATATCAGGTTTTAGAATATGGAAATGTATTAATACCCATTTGATAATATAAGAGGGCTTGGAATAGGGTAGAGGTTTTTTATTTGCCCAAAAAAAAAAAAAACTAATATTTTTCACATGCTCTATGCTTCTAAAATTTTAATGGGGCAAGTACCCTAACTCTGTCAACAATATAGATGAGGTTAAAATTATACTCTTTAATTAATTATCATGTGAAATGTTCTGTTTTTTCCCCAAGCAATAGGATTATAGGAATTCTCTTACTCTACCACAAGAAACCCATACGGTATGAAATGTATAAGAGTATTAGAATAGTCTTTTCGCATGTATCTTCGCCTTTAGAGAATTTGGGGACATGGATAATTTCTACCGTTTGGCAAAAGAAAAACTAAAAACTTATGAATAAATTGAGTAAGAATGTTAATTAGGTGTCGTCCGTATACAACTTTAATAAATAGGTTTATATTAAATTATTATGAAAAATGCTGCTTCACCCACCTATTTCATTCACTTTTTTTCACCCATCTCACATGGACCAATGACTTTTATGATGTTGAAAAAATAAAAATATAACATTTATTGATGTGAACCACACATCAAACGCCAATTAAGGTGGGTGGGAAAAGGTAGGTGAAATAGCCCCAAGACTAGTAACAAAGTTACAATTAAGTTTATGCGCGGGAGACCGGAAAAGAGTAAGAGATGGTTGAATGAGTAAGGATATTTTTTGTCAACAAATCACCTAAAAGGATTTTTTTTTTTTTTTTTAATCTTAATAATGTATTGAATTGGTCATATGTATTGCATATCACTAATTTTTGACAAAATTCATAATAAATGATTAATGGAAGATTGTTTTGTATTACATTTCAAAATTTTTATGAGTGCAAAGTACTTGAAAAATACCCTTTGTAAGATTATTTATCTAACATTATTCTATTACTTTAAATAAAAATTTAGTCCTTATTATCTTTAAATTTAGTTCATTTTTTATTTTATCACAGTAAATTATTCTTCTCGGTAAAAATAGGGGCGTAAACGGCCCGGGTTGGCCGGTTTGGAAACATAAAATGAACCAACCCAATTCTAACGGCCCACTAAAATGTCAACCCAAGCCAACCCATTGAAAAGACCAACCCAAACCACATGGTTTGAGCAGTTTGAATGGGCTCTTAATCTAAAAAAATAAAATAATAATACTTTTAGGGATTCTAACTTAGTAAAAATATTTACCATGTTTTTCTAGGTTATGTTTCCTAACTTGTACCTACTAAAAGTCACAAGTAAAGATCTTGAACTATAAAAAATAATCCTCAATGGTAATATTTTTCTAGGTTATGTTTCCAACAATCCTTAATAACAAACTATGCAAAGTCACTCATAATTCAAGTAAAACTATAAAAAAACACATCTCAACATTATAGTAAAACAAAAGAACCGCCCCAAAACTGGGGACAAAAGCAAAAACACATCTCAACATTTTAGTAAAACTATGCAAATTTAATTTCATCATCTACCTTTTCAAACTATTATGTATTTTTTCAAATTATATAGACGTGAAATTCCTTCATAAACTTTGTTCCATTATTCCACAACATATATTCAAACCTTAGCACATGCATCGTGGAAGTTAATCATCACTGTTAGAGTATAAACATAGAAAATAAATAATAAATAATAACTATCACCAGTTTAGCAAATACTGAAATTGAATCACTGTTTCCACAAACAATCTCAACAAGTTTTAGTCCAACATAGCAAACTAACAGGGTGAGTGGCAGCCTGGCCAATAGACTACGCTTATGATTTGATTGCCCCAAAAAATTTATAAGTTGTGCTATTACTGTATTATATTGTTGTTCTGTTTCACTTCCAATTCAAAATGCCTATCCAAGCGATCTTCGATCAAAATTGGAAGTCTTATTGCAGTGAGCTCTGTTTGAGATCCTAAGGACCAGTTAAAATTTTTGTTTTAGATTTCTTGCTCTCTATCTCACCCAAATTAAGGAGGAAAAGAACTACTGCAAAAACAAAGTACTGTTTTACAGATACAGAATCAAGCATGAAACCCAAAACTATGGAAGAAAAGAAAATGGTGACCCTCTAGGAAGTTTCAAGCTAATCAATGACATATAATGCAAGTATCAGAATAACAATAAACAAAATTTTGCAAAGATGTAATCAGAAGTGAGTGCATGAATATCTAATATACTCTTGTATTATACCATAAATACACGCGGAGAATGAAAATAAAAGGAAAAATTAGGCTTTACAGACATTTGAGGAATTTCACATCCATCGAAGAGGTTAGAGTCAAAGTTTGACTCACCTCGACATCGCCGGAGCTCATGGTGCTTACCGCTGCCGATAGAGGAGAGGAACTACTTTCCGCCGGTGAGCTTGGACAACGCCGGTGAGCCTGGACAACTTCGGTGAAGATGGAGGTTGGAGTGAAGGTCGACGGGTCGAGACTCGAGGGGATGGAGGAGCGGGATTGTGCTTTGATCGACTAAGTGACAAATTGGGGCTAGGGTTTAATTGTGCATATATATATATATATATATAAAACGATGTCTTTTTACTTAAGGGTTTATAACGGCCCAGTCCGGGTTTAACGGTCGGTTTATGCATTTGGACCATGGCCGGCCCGTTGAAACGGGCTTAGTTATATTATGGGCCGGACTGGACCATTTTAAATTTCAAACTGGGCCAAACCATTACAAACAACTAGTTTGGGCCGGTTCAGCAGGTTGGTTGGTTTTTTTTTCACCCCTAGGTAGAAAGGCCTCTTCAATCATTTCAGATGATGATACTCTATCTCTTTCTAATATTATTCTATTAGAAGAAAACAAAGTAGAATTTTCAAATTGAAAAGAGATAAATTAGAATGAGAATAAAATAAAATATAAAATATAATTTTTTCCTATACATGTATATTATACTCGGTATTATTTTTTAAGTCTCACATGGCATGTTTTAAAAATACAAAACCTGACCTGTTGACTTGTAAAGAATGGAAGTCTATGATTGAGATGAGCCGTACATTTGAACCGATGACCGGCTGCTAACCGGTTCAAAATCCGCAGGCCGTGTAAGACGGTCAAATCAATGGACTTGCTTCGAAAGTTCCTAACCTCAGGTTCGAGACACCGAAGCAACGAGGCTCGGACCACTCGTCCTATATATAACCACTTCTCACGCGCGTTACCACGTAACTAGCGCTGAATGGTCTGAAGAGAGATCTGCAGAAGACGGGAGATTTTTTTTTCGTTGATAAGGTAAAAATCTCAGTTTCATTATTCATATTTCTTCAGTGCTCTCTGTTTGGTTGCCGAGAAAGCGGGAGAAAAATAGAAGCAATTTCAAAGAAAGTTTCCCGACTAAACGTTTCGTTGTTGAGAAAATTGAATAAAAGAAAAGAAACTACGTTGAGTCTGAGATTTCTTATTATTTAGACCTGAGAGAACAAGATCCTTCAGTAAACTGAGCCGATGAGTTTTTTCGTTTTTCTGACGACAAAATATCATTAAACGTGAGATCAGATTTTCTGTTTATTTGCCTTTTCCACATCTTCCCGGCAACCTAACGGAGAATAAGTTTTTTATGTTGTTTTAGGGTCAGTTGAGGTCGGATTTAGTTTTCTCAGGTGTCATTTACGATAAGATTTAGATATTTGAAATTTTGGTATTTTTTTTTTCCTACGTATTTCTCATGAACCAAATGGGGCTTTAGGGATTTGAGACGCGTCTCAAGTGTCCTGATCTTCATTTCTTTTCCCATATTTTCTTAGCAACCAAACGGAGATTTAGGGTTTTGATTTATCAAGTGTTCTGATCTTCATGAGATCTGATTGTAATGATTTGATGATATTCAGTTTTCTTGATCTGATAGTTTTGTGTCGTGATTAGCAGATCTGATGAACACTTTTTTTCTTTTTTCATGTCTTATCTGAAGTTCATTATTTTTATTTTATTTTAATATTTTTTTGGCGGTGGTTCGATGGCCATTCTAGGATTAAAATTTTGATTAGGTGTAGTAGTGTTTGATCAATTGAATGTTTTGTTTTCTTGAATTTTGATTTTGAGGATCTTCATTTTTATTTTCAATGAACTCCTGTAGTAATTTACAGTTACAACGAATTGAATAATTGAGGTTCGATTCAGTGTGCTTTTACAGCTTAAATTAATGAAACGATTAATTCTTAATGAAATCTAACGGCGAAGATCTTCGGGTTTCTTGAATCTTTTCTGAACCTTTGGTAGTGTTTTTCAAATTTGTTGAGTGGAAGAACTTTTCAATTATTGTTATTTAACATCATCATCACTATCATTCTTGTGGTTTGATGAAGTAATTGGTTTGGTTATACTGTTTGACTAATCATATGTTCAGTTAGTCATGAGTTATTATTGCAAAGACCTTAAGTTTCCCTTGAGAATTCTCATCGTCGTCGAAAATTTTGAAGCCATTTATTTTTTGCTGTAAGGTTGTAATGATGCATCGAATAATCTTATATGGTATTTTATTGGGAAAATGATTGATTTTATTGGGGTTTGATGAACTTATGTGGATTATAAATTCAATTTGTTATGTCATCACAGTTTTGTTTTATTTGATTGTCTGTTACTTAACAATGTCATCACAGTTTTGTTTTATTTGATTGTCTGTTACTTAACAATCGGACCTCTTTTTTGTTTTGTTAGTTTTGACTTCTGAGTCCCCGATTTGTATTTTGGTGTGTGTATGACTTAGGAATTTTTTGGATTGGAGATTTTAATGGAATTTACTTATTATGCATGATAAAGCACTAAGATTTGTTGTTGATTGATAAATTTGATACTTCATGATTAATTAATTTGTCTTTATAGAGTTTTGAAGTCCTGATCAGCATCCTAATAATGTTTCTTGTTAGAATTTCTTTTATCAGCGATTTGGATTTGTGGGGGGGGGGGGGGGGGGGGG
>JAESVK010000161.1:320903-350262 GCA_017140935.1 Hamamelis virginiana
AGAGAAGAAGAAGAAGAAGATCAATTTATGCAAATAATTTAGAAATGAAATTTTGTGTTCAGTATGTTTTATTGTCCTTCATAATTGCAATGTTTAGGAAATAAACCTCAATGTTGGTGATCCTTGGTAATGAAATTGTTATTTTGCTGAGTTTGATTCATAATCATTTTGCTTTTGCATAAAAAAACTAATCCTTGGGTAAATGTTTGATCTACTTAAGGAATTGTATTTCTTTTAATTTATGCAATTTACATTGACAAAGTAGGGCGACATACTTGTACTTGAAGTTTAAAGCTTCTCCTTGGATAATGAATTCGATCTATGGTCATCAGTTATATATGAAATGATTTGAAGCTTTTCAAGTTGAGTTCAGGGTCTTACTGTTCTGTTGATTTTAAATGTGATAGAAAAATACTTTAGTTAGGAGTCACATTGTTTAAGTTACATTATTGCATAGCATAGGTAAACTTGAGAAATTGTCTTGTAGCCAATTTGCTGCCTTTTGTTCCAGTTATGGTCTCTATATTCTAACATTCTTCCTTTTGTTTTTATGACATTGGTCAGTCTAGAATTCAAGAACGTGCGTTTGAGTTATCCAAAAAGTGAAGATGGCATTAGTTTCAGGAGGAAGGTCGACATTGAACCCTAATGCCCCTCTATTCATTCCTGCTGCTTTACGTCAAGTAGAGGATTTTTCTCCAGAATGGTGGAATCTTGTTACAACCTCAACATGGTTCCATGACTATTGGCTCAGCCAGCAACAGGAAGAGGACATCTTTGATGGCAACAACGACAATGATTTTGATGGTAATGATTTAGCTGACTTGCTGCCAGATACATTTGATTTTGGCACAGTTGAAGATTTGTCTAGCATGGAAGCTCAGTTTGAAGAGTTCATTCAGTCTTCTGAAACTGAAGGAAATAAATCCTTTGTCCTCGCTTCAAAAGGAATGCCCGAAAATGGTAAGGATGGACTCTTTGATTATATATCTTGGCAATTCAACAAAGCAGTGAGGGAGAGAACTTTTTAACCCCACATGAGAATCTGAGATTCTGAATCCCATGTTACCAGGGTGACTGCCTTTCTAGTTTTCAGTTAGCACATGGATGATATTGATGTTTACTTTCATATGCAATACATGACGACCTTGTACCTATAGGTACCAGAGAAAATAGGAAGGAATTTGTTTTGTCCATGTTGTTTCTAAATGCCATACTTGGTAATAACATTTCTCTTTATATTGTTCTGTAAATAACAGGCTTGGATACTGAAGCACTTATGAAGAACCTAAGCCTCCCCAAATCTCCGAAGGAAAGCGGTCTCAAGTTCCCACTGGGACAAGCAAAGTACCAGGAGAAGCCAGCCAGGTGCATGAGTCAGAAATGCAGCCCCCGACGCATCCAGCAACCCCGTTGAAGGTAGCTTGCCAAGGCTTGATTTAGCCAGTTGTAACGAATTAAGTAGTTGTTTTCTGTAACTTTTGTATAGAGCAAGGTTACAACTCTTGTATTTCTCCTTGTTTATTCTCATGTATTTCGTTTGGGTTAACCTAAGAAACTCTGAAAATTTGTAAAAAAAGAGAAAAGTTAAAATGAAAAAAAGAAACTTTTTTTTTATTTTTGGTTGGCTGATTAAACTTTTTGTGAACTCCATGATGAGAAAAGGTTTGAGGTGTGAAAATGACATGTTACTGCAAGGGGTGCATTTGGGACCAAACTTTTAATGTGCAATTTTTTTGGACATCATGGGCCTCAGCAAATAAATTTATAATATTTGCAAGCACTCACTGCTACCTTTCTTGGGCACTCGATCAATTATCATCCTCCATTATCCTCTATGATTTTATTGGGGTTATTATAGCTATTTGCCATTGCAACAATCTGTTGGACAAAGTTACTCCGTACTTCACTGCAAAGAGAGAGTCCGTGACTATTATGGCATGCTGTTATTGGTAATTGCAGCCAAACAAGGAAAGGTCTTCCTTTTGTCCATGAGGTATTTAGACTTTGTTTTGTTTTTACTAATTCTTGAATACGACTAGAATCAAACCCACACTACATTGGTAAATGCTCATAAAAACCCAGTTGGTGGTTAGATCATGGGAGGAATGGACCTGAAAAATCCGATTGGTGGCTAACCTAAGAGAGGAGCAAAGCATGGAACCAATTGTTGAGTTTTGAAAAGCTCATTTGGTAAATGCAATACACGTTATTTGAGCCAAAACCTGGATGTTGTACAATTACCTGAGTTAAAGCAACATAAATTAATCTTTCTAAGTCAAACAAAAGCCTGCAGAATCAATTTCCAATTACATACTCTTACTTCCATCTTTAATCACGATCAGTCGATCATATTGCTACAAGAAGGAAACTTAATTTTGTTTTTTTTACTTCAAATGGACACCTCTGAAAGGGATTCTGCACTCTCCTCTTGAATTTTTTTCTTTTTTTGCCAATTGTTTTAACCCATGGGTTTCTAAAAGCCCATTTGGATTTGCATTAATCCTTTTAACTATAAGAACATAGAAATAACTCTTTCAAATTGTTCACAACTGTAACTGCTAGGTGCTGTGAAGCAACAAAAATCACAAGGTGTTGGTAAAGTCTTTTATTGGAGACTTGAGTTCGAATCCCCCCTTCATCAAGTAGAGAGGGTTTGAGGGAAAATGGGCTTATCCTGTTCTCTGCATCACAAATACAATGCTTCTACTATTGTAAAAGACTCCAGTATATTTCTAATGTGAGAATTTGGCCTACTCTCGAGCCACACGAGATACAATTAATTCTTGATTTATATCAAGTACTACAATTGGCCCCAAATGAAAAAAAAAAAAAAATAAAATAAAAAAAATAAAAAAAGAAAAAAAGAAAGGGGGCTTTTCTTTTACCTCTTTCCTTTTTTTTTTTTTCTTTTTTTTCCCTCTTTTCTCCTTTTGGGAAATTATTATTCTATGTGCATACATGTCCCATTCATCTCATATTATGCAAATAATTGGGTAACATGTACTACTCACATGACATTCAAACTCATATGCACCTCATCCACATCATTTACACACGCCTTCATATTCCATCAATTTTTTGTTAAAATCCTTCTTTAAATTTGATAAATGCAATACATCAACATTTGAACCAAAACCTGGATGTTCTATAATTGCCTGAGTTAAAGCAACATAAATTCATCTTTCTAAGTCAAACAAAAGCCTGCAGAATCCATTTCCTATTACATACTCTTATTTACTTCCATCTTTAATCACGATCACTCGACCATATTGCTACAAGAAGGAAACTTAATTGTGTTCTTTTCACTTCAAATGGACACCTCTGAAAGGGATTCTGCACTCTCCTCTTGAAGTTTTTTCTTTTTTTGAGCTTCAAGTTTAGTGTTGCTGCCAATTGCCTCAGATATAGCCTTTGGGAGCCAAAATCCAGGTCTCTCAAGGAATGATGCCCGGTCAAGAACCAAAGGTTCTCGCAAAGTTATCTCAATGCCATCATGTGTCCATAGTGTCAAGGTTGCTTCACCTTTAAGGCCCAAAGAAAACCATCCTAAACCGGCCACTGACACATCGATGCTATTTACATCCCAGCTTGTTCCAGACACTTTGATTTCCTTCTCTTCCCACTTGCCAATTTCAGAAACCCGGTCTATGCCAATGGGAGGCTGAGAGAAGAATAAACCAGAAGTCAGACATAATGTAACATTTATGATTTGAACATTCGGAACAAATTCTTTCCACTTTATTTTTTCTGATATTTACATGCAAACCATTAGTGGAGTTACTAAAACCAAACACACCCCACCCCACTCAGGCAGGGCAAAAAAAGAATGCCAATAAATGACATTCCATATTGATGCAAGGGAAAAAAAATTCAAATCCTTCCATCTCTACCAAAATCAAAATTAAATTATTTTAAATACCACTAGAAAACAAAAAGACATGATTTTATTTCCATAAGTTTCGCAAAAGCCCTTAAAAAAATAATCTTTTCATTATGAATAAACAATATTCCTTTCATCAACGGCTATCAATTGAAAACTGATCCAAAGAAAATTTGATATAAATGACATTTTTTGGATACTGATTATGGCTCAAATTAAGAAGACATGCAACTTTGTAGAAGAAAAGATGGACTAACATCAAACCAGAAGACTGCCCATTTGGAGACATTTACAAGTAACCACCAATATTTAGGATATATCACCCTCAATAGAACTTTTTCAAGAACCTAAGGATTTGAATATGTCATGTAGAAACAATGAAAAAATGTACTAAAAATGGGATTCACTTCCCATGTCAATACTTGGTCAGTACCTAAACCAATTCACACCCAAAAAGACATCCTCGGCTATTTTTTAACCATTGTTTATTTTTAAATTTTTTCTCTCTTTCAGGGCACTACCTAGAGGGACAAAAGCAGCAGAAAAAACTTTTCATTTTCCACATGATGCATAAGTTTGACCTTTGAAACCTAGGTTAATGACTTCACATGTTTGCCCAATCTCTGAACTGGTTTATCCAGCTCGGAGGAGACATAATATTTCATTGGTATTACCAGTAAGCGTAGTAATGATAGAAGCAATTTTGATCAAATTGATCTAAAGCATATGTTTAATATGTTGAGGAGAATACCACAGTTTTCTTGACTTAGTGGTAGCTTGTGGCCACTATGGAGCAGACATCACAGGTCCAATTCTACCTAATGATTTAAAGAAAATGTTGAAGAAAACCATAAACCAATAACAATTAATTGGTTTATCCACTATGAAAAATCTATTTCATTAGGCATATAAAAGAGATGGGAATCCCTTAATAATCCTCTCAGTAATTTATTCATTAATTGTTGGTCCCATTATAATATAAATATCAGAAATACTAACAAATTTTAAACTTTCATGATATGATATTCATTCTATCGAGCTTTGTCCACCAGCACTATGTTTACTCCTACAAATTTTAAACTTGCATCCTTGATGCCTTCTCAATCTAAGTTTCCTATTCAGTTCTCGTCCTTTTCTTTTTTCTTTCTTTTTTTTGGATAAGCAACAATGTTTATTAATGAAGAAGAGAGGACAAGATGTCCATCAAAGTAAAGAAAACATAGTATAATCTAAGAACCCTCACTGGTTACAAACAACTTCCCAATTACCCCTAATAAGAAACAAAGGAACTCCCTTGAATTCCTTAGTGACCATCACCGTAAGGAACTCAAAAAACAAACCCTATCCCAGAATTCTTGAGTGCAACAACATTTATTCTCAAAGATTCTTGAGTTTCTTTCAAGCCAAATAACCCAAAATGTAGCCAACACCATACATCTCCACATAATAATAGCTCTCTTAGTCCTCCCAAACCTCTTGAAATCCATTACCATCATCTGTGAAGTGTGAAGAGGAGCCGCTCGTAACAGTTCTCTTCTTGCCTCTTACTATTTCCATGATTTCCTTCCCTATCCAACATTTAATTTTCATTAAGGTGACCATAGTCCTAATCTCAACTAAGTTGTCTTCCTTGGGCTTGGGAACTAGGTGTGGGCACATCCGCTTAAGGGTTTGGGCACTGATCAGTTCTGCCGAGATCTAAATTGGGTTCTAAACCAGGGTCCTATGGTCCTACCTAGGAGCCTAACAGTAATTATTTCATCTGGGAACCTATTCTTCCAAGAGAGCATCCAGCATAAGGAACTCTGTAAATATTTCATCTGGAAGCCTTTCTCCTCCAATTTTTACAAAAGAAAAACAAAACAAAATACTAATAACATAGCATAAATGTCAAGCATATTGCTTTTAACAACTTAATTATGTGTGATGCGATCAAGGACTGGAACAAGGCTGGTGGGCCCCAAAAAATACAACATATTACCTGATGTGCCATATGGAAACTGATCAACTATAAGACTTCAATTTAAGTGACAAAGACAGAGATTGTATCTTATTAGAACAAGATTTTTACCTGCAGCCTAGCCCCGACGTGTTTTCTCCAGGTTTCATCAGCATTTTCTATTTTCCCCATATGTAGAGAAACATTTGAGGATGCAAAAATTGTGACATAAATTGTCTCCACGGAAGCTTGATTAAGGTCTAGTCTCGTTAAGCCACCAACATGTACAGCCTGCCCTGCCTGCTCAAAGTAAAACATGCTGAAGGCATTAGAACCGATGGTAGCTTTGAGTATGGTGGACGAAACCTTTAGAATAAACTGAACATATCTAGACAATGGTATCTACAGCTATGAGCATCTTTATAAATGATGCAATATAGGGACCAGAGAACAATGATAAATGTTTAGGCTGGCAATACCCAGAACAGAGAAACATATTTCTTGTTAAATTCAAAAGAAACTTTTGTATATGTTTTACTAACTTTAAGCAACTGTTTAACTTGGGAATTATAATCTAACACAGCAAATAATAAAGCACTTCAAACAATTGAGATGATAGTAAATGATATGCACTCCAACAATGACTATCTAATGTCTGTTCTTCCCTCAACTGTCTCATCAAAATACACTTTCTTAACATTCCTTCCATTTATACTAGGAAAAAAGTTAGCATAACTAGAGAAAGTGCAAGTTTCAGTAAGACATGGTGAATTTAGAGAATGTTTGGCTTTTGGTTGGTCACTAAAGCTAACTGAAAAGTCACAATGTCTAACTTAATAAACAAGCATGATTGTCAAACACATTCACTGACAGTGAATCCAGCACAATGATGAGAAGAGGAACTCCAAAAGTCATGTGAAAACCACAATTTGAAAATAAAAAACCATAAGAAAGAATGAATTTTAACAATAAATGTCAGGTTCACAATTCCCTTTTATATCGTGTTTAAAAAATAGGGGAATTTGGATTCAAATGGTATGCTGAATTTTCAAATGCCTAGAACATGACCAAATATAAAATTTCGAATTAGTTGTGAACAGCAATGAACTTTTGATCAATCATCTGAAGCTTCACTCAGAAATCTTTAATTAACACTGAGTGGGAAAAAAATAAATGAAAATAAATAAAGGGAAAATAGGTCCCAACAAATAGAGCGGTGATAGTAACGAATAACTTACCTTCATCCTATAAGTCCGAGGTTGGAGTTCCTTCCGTATCTCACACATTTTCTGCTCATCCCTATTCAATCTCATGGACATTAAGTATGGATGTAAGAGTCCTGGAGTATCATACATCTTAGCCTTGGCCGACAAAATCCCTCCAATTCTCAAAATCCCAAGTGTTGTCCCAGGAACTGCAGCTTCTGTAAGCTTTGTAATTTTCACCCCTTCTCTCTTTGCAAATGAATTGATTAGAGTAGACTTACCTGCATTTTGAGCCCCAATTACCCACACATTCCCTCGAGGGCCAGCCAAATCCTTGATGAAGGACAACAAATTCCTCACACCCAAATCCTTACGAGCGCTAACCAAATAAACCCCGCTTAATTTAGGGGCCCCTCCCGCCCTTGCACGATGTCGAACCCATCTATCTAACCTAGTAGGTGAAATTTGCGACGGAAGGAGATCAACCTTCGTAGCAACCAGGACAAGCTTTGGCATCTTTTTGCTAAGCTTAAGATCATTCTTGGTTCCTTCCAATGCCTTAAACAAAGACTTTGCTGCCCGTTTCGGGAATGAGCCATCAAAATCTACACAATCTACAACCATAACCACCACAGTAGCATCCGCATTCCCTGTGGGTTTCATCAACCGGGTAGTGATCAACCTATCGAAATCAAAATCAGGAATTAAGTTCTCAGCTGTTTGATTCTTCACCTGCCCATAATTCCTCAATGAATGACACCGTGCACAGACTGTAGCCTCTTCTTTCTCCTTTGCAGCCTCCCTAGCCATCCTCTTCTTCTCAGCTTTTGATATCTTCTTCTTCTTTCTCTTCTCCACTATCTCCTCCGTAATGTTACCGTACCCAACACCCGCTGGAGAAAAGCCATCCAACTCCTTCAATTCATCATCTTCTTCATCCAATAACCCTTCCCATTCCTCAGAATCCCAATCGAACTCATCTTCCCTCTCCAAATTACCTTCTTCCCCATCACTTTCCTCAAATTTACCCTCAATGCCACCTATAAACTCCTCTTTTCCTTCATCAAACACTACCAAATCATCACCTAATAAATCCTCAATACCCTCTGACATTTCTGTTACTGTCACCTTCCTTTTTTGATAATACCCAGGAGAATTTGGGTCTTTATCTTGCATAAAGACCCCACAACCTGGACAAATAAGCCCATAGCGCTCATCCTCATCTTTTCCCTCACTTAGTACTAACTTTCCAACACCTTTTCTTAGTGTGATTTTCCCACTATTTCTCTGTGTTGTATGAATTGTTGATTGGTTCTTTACTGATAAACAAATATGTGAAACTTTCTTGCTGTTATTGTTCTTCTTTCTAAGGCCTGAGGAAAAGAGTGCGCTTGGAAAGTGGGTTTTGATTGATGCAATTGAAAGAGCGAGAAAATGAAGGAAAATGGAAGTGGGAAAGTGAACTTACCCGTGGAAAGACGAAGTGATGTCGCTGGTAGTGTTTCTGTACAGCAGTCTTTGGAAAGGTTGAGGCATAGATTGGTAGTTGTTGACGGCAGAGTTGCTGTAGATACTAAGATTGCCATTTCTTCGTGTTTCTGCCAACGAACAAGAATGGAACTGTGCAGAGAGAGAAGTGTGCTCTACAAAAGATGAAAAGATCAAAAGATATGACAATCCCGATCATGTGCTTGCTGCGTCCGGATTTGTTACTGATCCAAAAAAGATCAGCAGCTATTGAGCCTCTCCGTTGGGCGACACATTCGCAATTGAAGAGATTGTGCCGCTGTGGAGGCTTGTTGATGGAGCAATGCTACTGATGCCGTGCATTTTTACTGTATTTAATTTTTGTTTGACATGTCCTTGTACCGCATCAGTAATAAGAAAAAAAAAATAATAATAAAAATAAAAAATGATCGGACTACGCATAGCACAGTGAAAATCTCATAATAATGTGAAAATAACACAGTTAAAACATCAAAATATAGTTAAAACTTTGATTTTTCATGTATATTTTTTAGTTTTCGTTGTCTTTAAAAACTAAAAACACAGTGAAAACTAAAAACATAGTATTTTTACTGTGTTTTTAGTTTTCACTCTATTAAGACTAAAAACACAATAAAAACCCCAAAAAGGAGAGAGAAAGAGATAGAGATAGAGAGAGAATAAGCTGAAGCACGTTTTTACCGTTTTTTATTTTTACTGTCTTCTTTAGTGAGAAGAAGAAGAGAGAGAGACAAAATAAGAAACAGAAGCACATATTTACTGTTTTGTTTTTTATGTCTTCTTTAATGAATGCAGTGAAGAAGAAGAATAATAATAATACGAAGGAGAGAGAGAGAGAGCCCCAGCAACTCCAGCAGAACCAGCACCAGCCATCATTTTTGACAAAAGCACTGGCCAACTCTAGTAGAACCAGTACTTGCCATGGCTTTTAATGATAATGCCAAGCTCTTGTTACTCAATCTACCACTCTTCGAGCTCGAAGGCTTACCACATAATTTATTGTTCCCATCGAAGTCAACTTCACCGAATTTCAACAAATTGGATGGTATTGTATCGGATAGATCGTTACGGGCGACAAATAATCTCTTCAACCTATCGAGTGCTCCAAGTTGATACAGAATCGAACTGAACAACCAATTCCGACTTAGCACAAGGTTGTTCAAAAACTTGCAATTAATAATCTCTGCAGGAATCGAATCGGAGAGATCGTTATCATACAGATCAAGGGTTACTAAATAAGGCAACAAAGTACATATTTGGGGAGGAATCGAACCGGAGAGTGCGTTACCTGAAAGATTGAGAGTTTGGAGACTCCGGCAGTACTAGAGAGAGTCCAGCAACTCTCCAGCGACACTCATGGACACGAGATTGAGGCTAATGAGGCGATTCTTTTTCTCGTTCCAGGAAAGGACGCCGATGAACTTGCAGATGAAGGCGACGGAGGTGTTGGTGAAGAGAAAGAGAGGTGGGAGAGGAAAAAATAGAGGGGTAGAGAGAGGTGATCCATGGCTGATCTCTATGATTTCCTTTTTCTGATTTGTTCAAGTCCTTTTCATCTTTTTGTCTACTTAAATGAGATGGCAAAACACCACGTAAGACCATCTCCAATCATAAACTCAAATTCAAACTTAAATTGAGTTAGGATTTGAGTAAAAAGCTCTTTTAAATGGGTGCTCTCCAATCACTTACTCAAATTTTTACTCAAATCTTTTTAATAATTATATTTTACTTCCTGCAACTTTATTTTATTACGATTCCCCCCCCCCCCAAGAGCTCTCCAATCACCTCTACAAACACTTGCCAAACACAACCTAGCCAGCACCCTACACAAAACCATATTCCGACCTAGAAAAATAAACGTTTATGCAAAAGTTCTTCGCAGCAGGGGGAGGGAGACAGAGGGAGACAGAGGGAGAGGGGGAGAGGGGGAGAGAGAAAGAGAGTCGTTACTGCCAACGATCACTGCCCAAAAGCTTCTTCGCAGATCTGCACAACTATTTCTGTAGCTTCTGTAAGAGAGATAATGGTCTGGTTCGCAGGGAAGCACATGGATGGGGAACAAGATGATGGCAGGGAAGAGTGAAGGCACCTTCCAACGGTCATTTTTTCTACCTCAAATTTTTGAGTTTGAACTCAGTATAGGTTTAAGTATGAGTAAAACTCAATTTGAGTTTGAGTTTGAGTCAGGGTTGGAGAAGGTTTTTTGGGCTTTTTTACTCAAATTTGAATTTGAGTCAGGATTGGAGATTCTCTAAGACGATAATAAAATACGGGCATAAAAATTGAAAACATTAGCATTTTCGTTGTTGATGACACGACCAATACTATTATCAATTTTATATATATCTATACTATCTATATCTATTCTATACTATCTATAAAGCAAGAAGGGTGAGTTTGCCTAGTCAAGTTTATATACCAAAAATATTCTTAAAAATTATAATGAAAAATAATAAAATAAAGGGTGAATATGTCATTATATTCTCACCGATAACTCCCCACAACTTCCTACAATTATGGAATTTAAAAAATAACCATAACTCCCTATTTACAATGAGTTTCAAAATCTAAACGTTCTCCTCTAGCAGTTATAAATTAAAAAATAAACAAATCATTATCTAAACCTAATTGGATGATGATGTTTCAAAAGTTGAATACACATTGTAATCTTCTTCTCTAGATAACTTCCCACCCAACCATTATCCTTTTTTTTTTTCTCTAACCGACTATGCTATCTTCCCTCCCCCGGCCCTTATTCTCTTTCAATGCTCCAAAATTTTCTTCTTAAATTGTTTCTTTTAGATTATCATTTTTTGCTTTATCTTTTTCTTATTTTTTATTATGTTTTCCTTATATGATTTATGTGTTTCATTGTAGATTCATGGAACTCCTCAGTAAATAAGTATTGATTGATTATTCAAAGGAGTTTATTTGAGGCGACTCTCTATTCAATGAATATTTTTGGGTTTTGATTTTGGTTTTTTTTGTTTTGTTTTTTCATTGCTTTGCTATGTTCATTATGCCACCATTTGCATGCTTTCAATTTCAATGAATATATTTCGATTTTTTTTTTCATTGTTTTGCTACGTTGATTCTGCAACCATTTGTATGCTTTCAATTTCTAGCCATCCTTACAATTTCAACTTCATATAAACTTCAATAATCATGAGGTTGAAGACTTTCCTTTCCACTTTTTTATTAAATTCTTTTGGTTTGCTAATTAATTATGGTTATGGATGAATGTAATCAAAAAGTAAGATATCAAATATATATATATATATATTCCTTTCATTTCATATTTAAAATTCATTTCATTTCATTTTACATAATGTGTAATTTTAGATGCTTTAGGGGGGTCACGAAACCATTCAAAGCAATTCAAGAAATCAAGAGAGTCGCGAAACCATTCAAAGCATTTCAAGAAATCTAATTTTGTATCAAGTGCATGTAAGTGATTATCCAACTCAACTTAGAAATTTATTTTTTAGTTATGCTAATTTTAATATTTAACTCAAATTAGTATATATTTTTCACTGTTCATTTGAATTTATTCAATTTATAAGTTCAATTTTTAATTTTTAAATTTTCAAATTTTCAAATTTAAATTTAAATAAACGGTAAGATTATATATAATAAGAAATGGTAATATTATGTAAAACATGTAATACATTCTTATTTGATTATGATAATAAGCATTTACTTCATATAATTATATTTTTTCTTAAATGATAATTTAGTGATATACTAAATCATAAAAGTATCATAATTGAAAATAGAGAGATAGATAGAGACCACATATATTCAATTTATTCTTTTTATATTTGCAAATTTTAAAAATTTAAATTTAAATAAACGGTAAGATTATATATAATAAGAAATAGTAATTTATGTTAAAAAAGATAAATATAATGGAGTACGTAAGGCCGGTTTTAAGTCCTAAAAATTAGGAGAGTTGGTACGATCACTTATATTTTAAATAACGGATAAGTAATCCTATTTGATTTTTATAATAAGCATTATAAAAAAATTTATAAATGTGAATTAAAAAAAAAAGAAAAAGAAGATAAATACAATGTAGTACGTGATGGGCTGGTTTTAAGTCTTACAAATCATGATCACTTAAATTTTAAACAATGGATAAATAAACATTTTTTTTTATTAATTTACTTAACGGATAAGTGTCAATATTTTATTTAATTTACTTGAGTAAAAATATTATAAGTAATTTGATTAATTAAATTAATCAAATGAAATCTAATTAATTAAAAATATTAGAAGTCCTTATTATTTTCAAATGCATCTAATTCATACAGTTTTTTAGTTTTTTTTTTCCAATTATACCCCTCCATCGTTGGCTGCAACGCACATGCAGCCATTGGCAACTTGGACGTACATCTACGTCTCAAATGTTATATTTCTTCTTTGCCCAAGCAGTGTGTGTTGCGCATGCTCCACACATTATTTATCCATTTTCAACAGGTAAGTAACTGTAAGATTGCCCATTATATGATATGGATCGTTTCACCCTTTGATTTGGTGGCCATCTTTCACGAGTTTTCAAATATATACATTTCAGTCTTTGTGTACTGCTCGGTAAATAAATTTTATATCATCCATTTTCATCCCCCTTTTCCTCTGTCAATATGTATTCTAATGTATCTACATGTGTATTTGGAATAAAACTGTAGTTTATAAAATGAATTTTTCTTCATCTTCTTTAACACATTTGGTCAACTACGACGGGATAGTGTGATTATATGGATGTGGTGAGACGTATTGGTGGATTTGTACACGTACAAATGTATGCCAATAAATTCAACTTAAAACGATTAACTATGTTGTATATTTATTTATTTATTTGTTAATGTCTAAATGTTTTGGCATTTGGTATGACTCTCTAGCTCACATAATTTATCCTTTTGAAATTAATTCTTTAAAAGAACTTGGTTAAATTTGGATTAGAATAGTTCAAAAGAATTGAAATTTATAATACAAAAAATAAGAGAGATAAGAAATATTATCCACTTAAAGTTATAATTGGAAGAAAAAGATGATTTGAAATGAAAGTGTGTTATCATGGCTTTAGACGTTTCATGGAACAACAACACAAAGAAAAAATATTAAAAAAGAGATATTCCAAGACGGTTTTCAAATTTCTAAATTAAATAATAATAATAATAATAATAATAATAATAATAATAATTGTACGTTAAATTCAAACATATCCGCTAATTAGTACTGTATTCTTAATCTTGCTAATTATTTTTGCATAAAACATTTATCCAAAATGAAAAATAAAATAAAATAAAACAACTCAAAGACTTAGATACCTTAAAATAATTTTCTAAAATTACACTGTGATGCTCTTCGATGTGCATCCTAATTAGTTAGTAGCCATTTCACCACTTCGATGCTATCGCAGTTATTGAATTTTGTGTTTTAGCCTTTCTAATTAGGCTCTCTTGAATAAAGGATGCAATCAATTGATACAAAAACAAAATATACACATAGCAAATTACTCAATTTAAAATCCTAAAATAAAAAAGGAATTGACATAAATTTTAAAATTTATAAAAGCATCACGTGGATCGCGTGTGCAAGGAAGCTAGTTAATATTAAATATAAAAAGTTTCGAACCAAAAGTTAGTAAAAAATAAAAAATAATAATAATTGAAAATGTAGAAAGCCTAAATACAAAATGCAGACGACTGTGTACATTAATATAGACCATACACGTTCACTCCATTCAGACAACTCGTTCCACGATCCTCTTAAAAACAAAAGTTAACACGTCATCGTATTAAACGTGGCAATTCAATTCCATGCAATCACACGCGTCTTCATATCTCAAACTACACGTTCACAACAAATATATACATGATAGCACAATGCAAAACCGCCAAACTAGCTAGCCATAAAAAAAATTTCAGTACAATGAAAGATCACTCACATACAGAGATCAGTGAAAGGGCCATGTCTCTGAAACCCTCATCTAGAAGTTCACCACCATGGGAGGCTCTCCTCCTTGTTGCTCGCTACCTTGACCCCCAAACCCTAGCCACAGCCTCATGTGTCTGCAAATCATGGTTCACTTGCATGTCATCTGACCAGTATTGGAAGCCTCTGTGTTTTAACCATTACTCTTCTCTCTTCAACCTCAGAATCTCCGACTCCGCCGTGTCTTATCGCCGGCTTTTCGCTCTCGGGTTCGTCGCCTCCAAACGCCGCCTTCGCAGCCCCTCTAAACCCCACCTATCACTCAAAAATCTCATATTCACCATTGACGTCAAAACCCATGATTCTGATCACATTGTCACTGTATCTGTCCCCGGAGAAGACCTCGTAATCGGCCCCAATGGATTGTTTCAATTCGATATCAATGTTCAGTCTTGTACAACAATTGCATGTAAGAATTTTATGGACTTTATAACTTTTACTTTTTTTTGGAAATTTTGGGTAAATTACAGAAAAATATTTGGGTCAGGTCTTATTTTATTTCATTTACTATAAAAAAAAAAAACAAGTCAAAATGGTCCCCCTGAAGTATTGGTTGGAATTCATTTTAGTCTGTACTATAGAGTGCGTCAAAAATGATTCATAAAGTATTGCGGGAAAAATTAGTGATTGAAACTAGTGCACATAATTATTGATATTGGTAATTTACCAATAAATTAAGGTACTTCAGGCATATAAGCATATTGAACATTAATTAATGCTCATGAATGACATATATATATATATATATATATATATATATATAAATGCCCCAGTGAGTATATGCACATTTTATGCTAAAGTAAGCAAAGAACACGAACCCTTGAATTGGAATCTTGAGATAAATCTTCCATTAAGTGAATGGAAATCCAAAGAGTTGTTTTATTTGCTGACTTTAGTTATAGTGCGCATATACTCTCTAAATAACTTTTATATATATATATATATATATATATATATATATATATATATATATATATATATATATATTGTCTTAAGCAATGATGGTATATGATGAAAGTGAAACATACCCTAACAAATAGGGACTATTTTGATCTGTTTTATAATATAATGACTAAAGTGAAACCAACGCGTACTTTAGGGGGCCATATTGGCGTGTTTTAAGGTGTAGGAGCTAAAGTAAAATAGACCAATATATTAGGGATTATTTTGACGCGTTTTATAGTTTAATTTCTGTAATTTACCCTAAAATTTTCTAAGTTAAATATGATAATTTTGTGAAGTTGAGAATAAGAGGTGGAATGGTTTATCAGCCATATCAGTGCCCAGGGAAGAGCCCGTGATCGCCCCGAATGGATTGTCTCGATTCAATATCAATGCTCCGCCTTACTCAACAATTGCATGTAAGAATTTTATGGACTTTATTAACTCATATTTTGTTTTTGGTTTCTATTAAGACATTAATATTTATTTATTTTAAATATTTATAATATACTTATCATACAGATTCAATTCTTGTTATACTTAATTAATTCCCACTTTATGTCACATTTATTTAATTTTCTTACATAAATTGCAGCATTCAAAGGAGTGAAGATAACGTGGAACATAGTGTTGAAAGGTTGGAGAGGGGTTTTTAATATGATGGACTGTGAAGGGAAAGTGAGTTTTGTTCCCGGGGCTGAAGGGTGGTCCTCACAGGAGCTTCCGCCGCCGGGCTGTTGCTCGAGTGAGATAGCGAGCGGTCTTGTGGCGGATTTACGGTTAGGGTTCTGCAGTGAGCGTGAAAGTGATGGCATGGTAAGGTTGGAGAAGGTGGGTGTGGGTTTGTTGAGTTTAGTAAGTTGGAGATATGTGGGTGTTGATGATGCTCTCAGGTATTTGCAGCATTTTCTTGTACCTTGTGATGTGTAACTTTTCACCTTGTATCCTCCTCTGTGGCTCTCTTACTGTAAGGTTATGGGCAGTTTGACAGTTTAATTTCAATGGTTCATGTTCTCTTAAGAAGTCATTGTTAATGAGCTACGTACTACAAGTTATAAATTATAATAGATAAATTTAGTATATAGCTAGGTAATTGGAGATGCTAATATAAGATGCACTTGACATAAAGTTAATTTCGTCAGGTGACTTTCATAGGGTCAGTTGCAGAACATATTTTAAAAAATCGACCGTTGGATTAAATATCTCTCTTATGAATGTCTGTTTGTCAAAAATTACATTGATCGATCCATCAAATTTTGAAAAATATTACATTGAAAATTGTAATAGCTGAAATTGTTAGTCTTTCTCAATGATATTTATGAGAAATCAACCGATCGATGGATCACTATGCATGATTTTTGGTATACATGACATGCATAAATATAGTATCTAATCCGATGGTCAGTTTTTCGAAATATGCATCACACGATTACTTAGGGACTTCATGCTTATATATATTTATATATACAGAAATAATCAGTATATGCTTATGTAAGTTTAGGTAAGTATGAAGTTGGTAGATAATTGTGGGATACATGTTTCAAAAAACTAGCCGTTGAATTAGATACTATATTTATATGTTATGCATGCCAAAAATCGCAATGATCTAACAAAAGTTGTGATAGTTGGTGGTCATAGTTTTTTGGTCTATATTTTGAAAAGTTTACAATGGATATTCGTTGTGATTTTCTTCATACATGACATACATAAGCAGAATATGTAATCTAACTATCAGTTTTTTAAAATATGCATTCTACAATTATCAATTAGCTTTATGCTTTTATGTGTGTGTGTCTTGCTACAAAATTGGGGTGTCGACAGTCATTAATAATTTAAATATTATGTTATAAATAAGATATATAAAATATAATTTATGAATCATATTATATATATGTTTTAAATGTAAAATTTATATAAGTAGGGATAGAGAATTCCGTGGGGTAAAGGGGCGGGCATGCCTCCGCGGGGCAATTTTTTTAAAACTCATTCCCACCTCGTACCCAGAAAATCTTGCATGTGAAAAAAGAGAGGTTAATGACTCATATATATTCTATGAGTAAAAATTGAGTGTCTACCATATGTGTTCCATAACTTAAAAAAAAGAAAAAAAAAAATACTTGGGACAGTGAAACACAACTCTCTGGCCTCTTTCACATCGATTCCAGTGAAATATGAGGCTAGAAACGTAGAAAGTCTCAACCTATTTTGAATTTATTCTGAAATAAATTGTATCACTTATTTTAAGGCAAGATTCACTCATGTTACTGGTTTATTTATTTATTTATTTTTTGACGTATCGGTCTAAACATATAAAAAAAAGGACCTATCACTAAAGTGTCCTAAAATATAATGGCATAAAAGTAGTAGATCAAACAATGAGTGAATCTTGCCTAATTAATTTAATTATAAAAATACTATAGGGTCACATTCTCTTTACTGCTCGTTTTACAATTATATTTAATAATTTATCATTTGTTCTTAAAACACTAACATGGATAAAATATTTTAAAAAATTGACCGTTGAATTGAATACGTTTCTTATATATGTTATGTGCGCAAAAAATCAAAATAATCCAACAAACGATTATATACATTTTCTTTACTGTTTGTTTTACCATTATATTTACTTATTTTCTTATATACCGTTGTAAAAAAAAAAAAAATGTATGGTCAACTGACGAAAGGGTACTATCTAACATAAATTATAAATATAGTGGATTATATAGGAGGTCAATGTGTTATAATTGATAATACAGGAGTGTATATTATAAATCGTTGGTAGTATGGGGAGTTTAACTATAATTTTTCCATTTTTATTTATGTATATTATGTGTTTTAGAAAATATGATGGTTGCCCCTTAGGCTTTTAACATTTAATAAGTTTCTCTATATAATATAGGGCACTGCTATTCACACAATCATTATAGCTTCCCACACCCTTTTTTAAACTAATATACTAATATCACTATAATGACACAAGTAACCTTTATCTATTATTATATAAAAAGTAGTACGTTTATGTGGCATGTTTCAAATTGCTTCCCTTCTTCATACTCTTTTTTCATTAATTTTCTCACTTTCTTTGTTTTTTTATTGATTTTGGCTCTACTTTAAAATGATATGGCATTATATCATTGGTCCAACTAATTAATTGACATTTTTGATTTTCAAGATTCTTTATTGGGGTGGGTCTCATTTAAGTTTCACTTATCTTTCCATAATAATAATTATTTTTCAATTATTGTAGATCTCATCTACTTCTCCCCATCTCTCTTCTTAGCTATATTTATTTTTATTTAGAGAATTGGTTCTACTTGACTTTTTTTACTTTCTTCGTGATATTTTAAAATTTTTATTTTTTTAAATAATACATCTTAATTTTTTACAATTTCTTTAACTTTATAAATTTAATTAAGAGCACAGTCAAAATCATTGGATCAAAATAACTAATTTATACTATCATAATTAAAATCTTATCGATAAGTCCTGTGGATATATGGTGGGTTTGCGCTCGTTTATTCACAAGTTAAATAAAAGGCTTTTGGTTATTCAATGGCAATTATAGTATTATGAAATGATATGGAGTCCAAGTGAGCTATTTATGTCATTGTGAGGATATAGCTTACAAAAGAAAGTGTAGGAGGCTATAATGGGAGTGCAAATAGCACCACCCATAATATATTGTGTTAGGATCAAGCGCTAACCACTACTTTAAAAGCTTAAGCTGTGGCAATAGACCCTGCATGCTCTTGATGGTGCTGACAACTCCGTGCCAAAAATTCCTCCTAGCACCAGATTGTACAAAGCCCACACTATCCATGGCTTGCGATGAGAAGTCGAACTCGTGACTTGCTTTGATACTACTTGTTAGGATCAAACACTTACCACTACTCCAAAAGCTTAAACTATTGAAAAGAGTATAACTTTATTTCCTTAAAGTAAGCACAATAGCCAGCGCCACAGGTCATACTAAAAAATAGGGCCCATTGACCCCTATTTTCCTGGAAACTAAACAACTCAAATTAAGTCAATTAAAATTCTCACATTTTTTTCAGCTTCCAAACATCTTAAACTCAAGAAATTATACCAAAATTAAAACACTAGAGATCTAAAAATTATAATTTATTTTATTTTCCACATTTTCTCAATAACTAAATAACCTAAAATCAAGAAGATGGAAAATAATAAAAAGAAGAAATAAAAAAAAAAATCTTTATTTTTGTGTTGCATTTTCTTTTAGTATATAATATATGCGACCAAAATTTATATGGGTATTAGCAAAAAAATAAATAAATAAATAAATGCATACTTAATATTTATTCACAATTTTTATCTGTAGTAGGGCCAATTTTAAGAAAGCTTGCTTAGGGGCTGTTTGGCAAATCAGAAATTTGGTCCAGTCTAGTTCAGAACCAATTTATCTATCTAGTTTTTTGTCAGTCAGATTATATCTGAACTGTTTCCATTTTATAGTTTGTTTGTCTAAAATTGAGTTCTATCATAGTTTTTTTCTGAATGCTGTTTGGTTCAAATTATCATGTAATTGTTATAATATACTGCAATTGCTCTTTCTATCAAAGTTCAGTTAATGCACTATAACATCAAAGTTTAGAAACATATAAAAAAAGAATAAAAAATAAAAAATGGCCTTTTCTATTTCATATTCTACAGTGTGCTCCAAAAACAAAAACAAAAAAATAAAATAAAAAATAAAAAATCTCTGTAGGCCTTTTCCTCAATACAACAGTAGATACACAATAAACTGAAATGTAGCTATAATCTTTCTATTATCAATATTGGACCTCCAAATATCAAAAGATCAAGAACAATGCACAATCTAATCTTTAATCAAAATCTCCCTTAATGTCGAGTGAAATTTAGCACAATAACAAAAGCAAAACATATGAAACAGAAACATGGCTTTGCCCACCTCCTCCTACTATGTCTGCTGCCCATGCTAGCAAACCAGCTAGGTTTGATGCGAAGGATTTGGAGAAGTATGAAGAAGAGAGGAGGGTGAGGGGTGTTCTCAAGCCTGTGCTAAGACGCCATTTTTCTTTTAGAGGCAATTGAAGAGTCGACTTTTTTTTATGTTCACGGTCCCAATAAAAATAGCTATCTGGTTTTTGTGAAAACCACCTCTCCCCTCGGAATAATATTGACCCACTTTTTAAGCCAAATTGAGACAACTAAAAACCATTTTTGTATTTCCAATGTACTTACCAAACACTTGTTTGGATATTTGAACCAACTTTATATCTGCTAGAACCGGTTTTTGAGGTTCTCAAACACTCCCTTAGGTCCCAAAAATGTCAGGGCGCGTGTGATTGCACATGCCTTCGAATTCGTGCTTCATCTGCTTTATTTCACATGCCTTGGAATTCATGCTCTCTCTCTCCTGAAATAAAGCATTCCCCAAACGTATTGTTAAAAAAAAAAACAAAAACATTTTATTTTTGTCAAAGGTGCCGCCAATTTTTTAAAAACCTAAAATTACGAATTACCCCACTAGTTTTGCTAAATTTACCAAAGAATTCTTTTCGCGCCCTTATAAATTAAGCTGCTTCCAAGTATCAAGTTAAAAGAAGCCTTCAATGGCGCGAAACAAGAAATCACCGTCTCCTTTGCCAATCCCAATCGGTAAGCCCTAAAATAAAACCCTAATTTTTCAAAGCCCTAGAAAATCAAAACCAGAAATTGCCATTTCTAAACCCTAATTTTCTTTCACTATTGTTTTATGTTATGCAGGTAATTGCGAGGTCGTAGTAGAATCAAGCAACTTCACTTGCAAATCAAATCCGAACAGCGTTCAAATTTCTGTGTCAAAAAGTGCAAAAATAAATATTTCAGGTAATGATTCCGATTACTTTCAGTTCAGTGGCATTCGTTTTTGCTCCTTTGTTTGGTTACCGAGAAAATGAAGGAAAATAAAATGAAATTTTGGATCTTAAGGTTTTTGCATTATCTAGGACTTGACCGAATGAACACTTCATCAGCTGAGAGATGAGATTCACGATTATATTTTGTTTGAAACCAAAGGAGGATAAGTTGGCGTTGTTTTATTGAGAATTTTATGTATTGTATTTTCTGCTGTTTGATTTATTGTTTGGGGCAGTAATGGAATGCGTGAATAGCAAGAACTGTAATGATGTTCAGCATTCAAGATCTGAAGAACACGGTGAAGATTTTCTTCTATTTTTTGTTTTGTTATGTTTTGATCATTAAGAATTGAATTCTCACTTGCTGTTTGATAGTTGATAGTGAATTTGAGTTAATTTATTTGTTGCATCTCTGGTTCACTTTTTCTTTAGAGGAAGCAGGGGGAGCTTCTTCTTTTAGGGATTCGTACTTCTTGCTTGTTAATCCTAAGGATGTGGATAGCATTAGCAAGTCACTACTTCAGGTAGACATCCTCTCTCTCTCTCTCTCTCTAAATATATAAATACATATATCCATGCGACCTATGCGTAAATATTCCTTCATTTGCCGGGATAACTAGTGCGTGTTGGATTTTTCGAAATAGCAGTAAAGGCACCATCATTTTTTTTTTTCTCCAAAATCTAAGCAACAAAGTTGATGGCAATCTTACGTATTGACACCATGTAGTCCTTACTAGTAGTTTCCCCAACTCATTTATTGACGACAATCCAATAAATGAAGTATTACCATGTTTGGCAGTAGTGAAAGGGGATTTTTGATTGTTGAAATACTGGAGTAATCCGGTAACAAGTGTTATGGAGATCCCTCGTGTTATAGACCTTACCAACTGGAGTGGGACATGAGGCAACTGAAAAGTCAAAACAAAGTGTAATGCCAATATAGTTGCAGTGCAGTAGGATACCAGCAATTGAGCACTAAGGGTGTGTTCGGAATGCAATTTTTGAGGAGGATTACTTCTATTTAAACTCTTGTGATAATTGTGCAAAATTTCTTACATGTTTGTGGAGGAAGTTTCACTTTTTAATACTAAGCCATATCTGTGTTGAAGTGATGCTTTAAGATAGCAGGAAATAACCAGGTACCAGTAGCTTTTTGTGAGAAGTTGAATGGGCCCATTTTGGATATTGAAAGAATGCTTTTCTTTCAAATTTACATAATATTTTTATCATTATTTTTCAATTCTTTAATATGAGACCTGAATTGTCTTATGTAAAATAATAGTCATTTAAATCATTCTTCCTTGAAGCTTTTCTTAACAGACCCTAAGTTCTCCCTTCTTGTGATTCCTAGTCCTTATGAACCTGGAGCACCAAGCAAAACTCTATATTGTTTGCCTGCTCTTCTTTACAGCTCTTTATACAGTTTTTAAAATTTTAGATGGTATCGGTTTGTATGATTCATTATACAGGTTTGGAAATCCAATATCAACGATTCATTATTTTATTCATTTATGTTGTTCTTGGGTTTGATGTGAGCTGGCACTGAGCACGTAACAATGAAAACTGTTGCACAAGACATTCCACATAGGTTGTTACTCACTGCATCTATTGAGCTAATTGTCAACAAAGTACATTGAATACTTAATATAAGATGATTTGTCCACAACTTATTATAGTACCTTTTTATGGTCTGAAAACAACTGAAAATAAAACCCTTTAAAGTCTCTTCATAGATGTATCAGATGATAGACCAATGGAGATGTGCCATGTGGCATATAATGGAGGAATGCATGCCTGGCTATAGTGGCCTTGCGACCTAACTCCCAATAAGGGCCTTCCACCCCTCTCGAGCTTGCCACTTCGATTTGGAAAAGGAGACCTCGAGGAATGAGGAATCCAACATGCATGAGGAAGAGATAAAGCCCTTACTTCGACCCTACCTCTACGAATCCTTTTAACTTAGCCTCGAGGTTGGAGGAATGAGGGCCTAGCTCAACCTCGAGGAAGAGAGGTAATGTCTCTGAAATCAGAAAAACCACTTGTAGTGCACGTGGCATAGGGCTTTTGACAGGGCATATGGTCTTAGACCTCTGATGGCTCAGGTTACCTCAATCAAGCCCCCCCCCACCTTGACAAAGTTGCTCACCTCAAGGTAGATGCCCTCCACAAGGATACCCACAAAGTGGAGGCCCTCTGCAATGATGGAAATTGATGCATGCAAGCTCCCCTAGCTCCCCTAAAAAATGCTCAAGCAATTGTACCTTGATGCTATATGCTTACCTGAGTCGGTGGCAGGGCCTATGGAGCTCGAATCAAATCTTGGTGCTTGGACATGGTGAGGTAGGGGTCATACCCTGGCTTGAGGTGAGGTTGCTGGCTTGTGATCTCACCCTTTACGGGATGGCTCAAGGGATGCTGTTTGGAGGATGAACTGATGAAGTGAGGGCATGGTAGGCCCCCCCTTCCTCTCTTCAAATCAAGGTGGAGGAAGAAACCTATGCATTGGCCTTCTGGGGGTAGCCTGGTAGGTGAGGATGACATGGCTCCAGGCATGTAGCAAATACAACACATTTTTGAATTATACGGCGTATTTATGAGTTATATGTGTACTTATGAATTGCAATCGTTAATCTGTTGTGAAGGTAGACCTGACAAGGTAAGAAGGCTCACGGGTCTGCACCTCCTATGTTGCAGACTTCATTTATTGGATTTGGACATGGACTGGACTACCTCGGACTTAGGAAAATGTGAAAAGGGGATTTATGTTTGTAGAATAAGGAATAGCCTTGTGACCTCTGGTTCTGGCGTGTTACCCTTAATTGCCACCCAATAATCCCCTACACAAGATCTCCTATAAAAGTTAGTCTTTCATTCAAGAACAATAACGAGTAGAGAAAGAGTTAACTCTCTACCCATCAAAGTGGGCCAAGGCATTATCATTTACTCTCATTTATCCCCTCACTACTCCTTGAGTTTGAGGTGGAAGCATAATCCTTGGGGAAGGATTGGCCGAGGGGACAACTCTGGTCTACCCAATCTCTATTGCCCCAATTTCCCTCATCTTACCCTCAGGTTCCCCTGCTTTCCCCTCCAGCTCATCCCTCTTACTATAATGTCATCTTGTGTGGCTATCCTCTTAGCCTTCTTGCAAGTTTTGCTTGTAAACAATACTCATACAAGTGAAGGTTTTTCAGTATTTTAACTTCATGCTTTGAGTGGCAAGCTTCTAATTCTTTCTCATAATAATCTTGTTTTTGTTTACATTGTATGTTCACAGAGGTTTTTTTTTGGGGGGCTGGGAGGGAGAGGTTTCACTATTGGTGTAGTTTTCCATTCAAACTGATAATTTCATGTTCAAATTATATGTCATATCATATACTCCTAATGGTCTGTCTTCTTTAGATGACTACCAATTGCTCTCAAGCTTGTACATATATGGGTTTGCAGGAAGCACTAAGCATATACATGAAGGAGCTACCCACAATGAATTATGCTGCAAATACTGGAAAGCAATCAATGTTCCTTGAAAGATGTGTATCAAATGGGTATGAAAAGTTCCCAGTTTCCCCTTCTCCTAGTGCATGTGTATACTTGTTTTTCCAAAGTAATTGTTCCTCCTTTTCAACTTTGAACTTAACAACACTCACTGTAAGTGCCATTATATGTGTGTCTTCTGGAGTCTGTAGGACATGAACTATTCTGTTTGAATACAGTCAATAGTCAGTGTGAATAATTTGCTCAAGTAGTTTTTGGTCTTTTAAACAATCTATTGCTTTACCCTGCAGAAAATATTGCACGTTGCTTTTAAAATCCAAGTCCTTGGAAGATTCTGGAAAGGTAGGCTTGCTGTAGAGCTTTATTGTGGTTTGTTATGATTACCTTTCTAATTAAAATGTATTTTTGTGCTTTCCCAATTGGTGTACCTTGACAAGATGTCCGTGAGTTCTTTGCACCCTACAAATAGGTTCTGTTGGCAGTATTATACCAATGAACCTTTATTGTTAATATATTATCTATGGTAATGCATTGCGGCGAAATATCTGCAAGTCATTTTAACAAAGACTTAAATCCCAGTTCTGATTACTTGTCACTATACTAGGTAAGGTTTATGTCACATGATTTTTTGTGTTGATTTCTGTCTTTTCTGTGTTTTCCATACTGTTTTATTAAAACTATTACTTCTTTAGGAGAAAATTGTTCTGGTTATAAGAAAGCATGTCCTGTAATCTGATATTTGAAAAAGCATGTAATGCAAATGCCTGTAACTTATGGTTTAACTGTACAGGCATGCCCTAAGCCCTAAGTGTGCACCTCATGCTGATTTTTGGCCTTTTGTTGAAGCCATGTGCCTCATTAAGATATTAAGTATGGTGTTTTACCCAGCATTCAGACAATTAAAACCTGAAAAGGAGTTTTTGTTATTTCTTTTTTCTTTCCTCCTCTGTTCCATTAATATACACATACATGCATATATATGTATGTGTGTGTGTGTATATATTTTCAACTAACACCCTTTTTGTTATACATACATGTTTGAAGTTCTAAAAAATATTTTGACCTTGTATCTTATATTTATGCATAACTGATGTTAGGGACTCAGATTTTCTTTGTAGGTGTTGAAAGATCTGGTCACTAGCCTGCAATTTACTTTAGATTACTTTTTTTGCAATTGTTAATTGGAAGTATATTCCACAATTCATTTGCAGATTTTCTTGGCCCAAGGCATAATAATGCGTCACCTTTTTTTTCCTTAATATTTATATATTAGATCTGGCTACTCGGCTATTTTAGGTCTATATGAAAGTTTTAGGTCGTGATTTCCATATATTTTCTCATACTGGGCGACTGCCCCTGTTTTTCTCCTTGAACGAGGACAATCTCACTCCATGAATTTATGTTATATTAGTAGATAATGCGATTGATGCACATTATTTTGGGTCATAAGAGCTACTAAGATCAATGTGCTCTGAATAGTAAGCATGCAACTTCAATGTTTTTTTTTCCTGACTTGTTTTCTTCTTGGAGACAAGCACATGATAAACTTTCACATAATTTCCAGCTAATATGATCACTACACATCAATAAAAAAATTAAGTCTTCCTGATATTCTCTCAATTTATGTTTGTCCCTCATTTTCTTTATGCAGGTTATAGCTGCTGTTACTTACCAAATAATCCCAGCCGACACACAGTATGCTGAGATTCCTCTTTCTGCTGTTAGTTCAATCTACCAACGCCAGGTCTAGTATTCCTTTTTTCTCAGCAGGCTACTTTATCCCATTAAAGTCTATCTTCGTGCAAAATGTCATTCAATGTGAGGCTGTTGTTAAGATGATCCTTTTACTCGTATTATGATGTATTATATCTGATTTCTATCTACAACACATAATGTCATGCTTATCTTCAAGGCCCTTAACTATTTGCCTTGGTTTTGTATTATACTTATCTTCTATTATATTATGACAAGAGGGGTTCTTACTTTTTTATTTGGTGTCAGCACTATATTCCACCTTTTTTTTCAGTAAATAATTCTTGATATACATATCCCTGTTAGTGAAAAAGTAGGTTGGTCAACAACTAAATAATTCATGATATACATATCCCTGTTAGTGAAAAAGTAGGTTGGTCAACAACTAAATAATTCAAGGATGAATCACACTTGTCTTAAGAATCTTGGGAGTAGGAGGAGAGTGAGGGTTAAAGCTTGATAGATTCTATTAAATCTTATTAAGTCCATGTAAATAAAAGAACACAAGCCTATATATAAAGGAGAGAATCCTAATCCAAGTAACAGACTATAAAAGAATCAAGAGAATCCTAATCCAAGTGAAAGACTATAAGAGAATGAAAAATACATAAATATGCCTACTGATATAATTCTATTATGTAACTCACCTCACTACCCATAACATTCTTGGGGGTGACTGGATGGGGGAATAGAGATGGTTTGAGATGAGGAAAGTGTGGCTAGAGATAACGTGAGATAATGGGCACCTTCGTAGCATGTGTTCGCACCTCCTAGTAATGGAGAAAGTAAACAGTTACTTTAGTCAGAAATGCCAACCTAGTCACTATGAATACAGAGTCCAAAGAGGAGGCCTTTAGATCCAAAACTATAATTGGATAATTACAGTTTTCTGGAGAGTACTTTTGATAAGAGTTCTTCCTGAATTTCTGGATCTAACACTTCAATTTTACTTAAATTTCAAGAGGTATTACGGCAGCTTATGCTATTATTAGAAGAAAGAAGAACTATACAAAGAGAAGAAGTCAATCCAAAAGGAAGAAAAAGAAAAAACAAAAATTTAAAACTAAATTCCCAGCCCCACAAACCAGAGTCCAGAGGCACTTCAAGGCGGGTAAGAATGGCCCATAAATGTCTCCAAAGTGGAAGCTCCCCTTTTGTCAAAATTATCAGCTTTTCAATTTGTGGAGCAAATGCATCCAAGCAAAGATGACCCCAATTTGCACAGAAAGATCTAAAATTTCTCTCTTATAATTCTAGTAGCTCCAACTCCAATGAGCATCCCCCTTGGCATAATGAAAGACCGTTGAAGAACTTTTTTTAACCAAGATATCTCTAAAATCTTATTTTTTTTTTTTGTAAATATAAGACCATCCAAGAGGGCATAAATTTTCACTTTGAGGGCAAAACACAAACTTAAGGGCATGGAGAAACTCTGAATGACATTACCACTATCGTCCCTAAATTGCCACCAATATATGTAAAACCCTTATTTCTAAAATAAAAACTGATCAAGATTGTATTTCTTCTACCGAGTGGGTGAGGGCTCCAAATAGAAACCACACAAGCAAGAAGATGATGAGCAAGCAGCCTTCTATGTCAAAGCATGAGAGAGATTGGGGTCCCATAGAATTTTTTTGATGTAGAGGTCCAAAAGGAAGATATTACCTGAATGCCCTTTGAAATAACATTGGTTGACCTAGCTTCTTGTAAAAAATTCTTCTCTTCCTCTTAATGAGCCAAATAGAAGTTGAAATAGCATTCCTCCAAAGCACCCTACTCCTCTCACCGCCAAAACCAGGTAAATAGCCTTCCAAGAGCAAAGAAATATGCCTCGGGGGACACACATGATCCGTGCCATGCTAAACAATCTTTCCCATGATGAGGAAGCACAATTGCAATACATAAAAAGATTATCATTATTTGCACAATATATGACACACATGAGAAGAATGCCATATGTAGCCTCCTCCTTTAAAGCGCGTCAATAGTGTTGACTTTCCCATGTGCAACAATTGAGGACAAGGTTTTAACCTTCGGAGGCACTTATGAATCGTACATGAGTTTTGAGGAGAAAGGAGAGTCTACATGAAATGACCACTCACTTCAAGGCCCAACACTTATCATGCTCATAGGACAAAGAAATGGAAACGTCCTTAAGGTGGAGGGAGGAAAGCTCCACAACTTCAACGTCACTAAGATTGCAAATCCATTTTAGTGTTATTTTGCATTTTTATTTCTCATTCATTTGCTGCTATTATTGTTGATGTTGGCATATTATTGTCAATATTACAGCTCTCCTTTAGAAATTTCTCCTCAACTTAATCAAATGATTTTTGTAACTCTCAGGGTCTTGGTCGCCTTTTATACATGGAATTGAGGAGGAGGCTTCAAAGTGTTGGTATTCGCTCAATATTCTGTTGGGGAGATAAAGAATCAGAAGGATTTTGGTTTAAACAGGTATATCATGAATGGAGCTTGTTATGAGATTGGAGCAGAGTATTGTCATAGGTGCTAGTTGATTTTGTTGGTAATATAGGCTTGTACAGATTTGACTGATGATGCTGTATTTATTTCTTTCAATGGTTTTTATGCTCATTGATTTATATTCTAAGAAAATAATTACAGTCCAGTGAGAAATTACTGTTAATCAATATTTATATGGAGATGGCAGTTTCTTAAGTGCTGAATTGGAGGAATAAGTGTCCTATTGTGAGATTGTCTGTAATTGTGTTACTCCTCATCTTCCTTAATCTCTATATGA
>JAESVK010000161.1:350272-364259 GCA_017140935.1 Hamamelis virginiana
TTTTAGCAACATAACTTATTTTGATATCGATGTTTGATTTTTGTGAAAATGGACTTAATGCAGGGTTTTGTATCAATAGCAGAAGTGGACACCAAGGGTAGAGCTCGCAGGCTACCTATTAAGGCTGATATTCGTAGGGCTTTATGCTTTCCTGGTGGTTCGACCCTCATGGTTTCTCATCTTAACAAGGACATTTCAGCTAATCCTGCAGATCCACTAAAGTTGTGCTTTTCACTAAAACCTCTGGAGAAGTCTTTATCACCTGCTGTTACTAAAGGTGAAGGTCTAGGAGAGAGTAATAATACTTCAAAGGAGCTAAATAAAATGACCCCCAGAACAGAAAGTTCTCTACCTAAAGTGCAGGTGAAAGATGGGTTTTCAACAGATGATAACAAGTTGGACGGTAGGTAGAATCCAGTTATTTGTTTTTGTAATTTATTCTTCTCCTGTAAAAATATTTCCTGCAGTTTTATAGTACAAGAAATTATCTTAGGATTAAGGCTTTGTTGAGTTGAGTTTCATAGTACAGGAAATTGCACACAGAGGACTTTTAGACTCCACATGGAAGTCAAATAATTCAATTTTATTTTCCCCATCATATGATTGCGGTATTTTTCTTTTAGAAGGGAATCATTATTAAAAAGAGTCATCATTAGAACTGATTCTAAAAAACTGGAATAATTACATATAATGAAACCTAAAAACGATCTTATTTATGTTACAACTTATAGCTTAGACCCCCTAAATGATATGAAAAATGTTGTAAACTAATTCTTTTCCATCTAGTGTCCAGACACCTTCCAATTGTTAAAACCTCATCTGCTTGCTTTCTACAAGCAAGCTTTCATATGTTGCCACTTGCCACATTGCAATTGTCAAAACCTCCTCTGTTTTTAACAGGTCCTTCTCATAGTCACGATTCAGTACAGGAATGCAGAGACCTAGTTCCTTTTGTGGAAGTGAATTGCAACAATGAGGGTACTGTTGAAGGAATTATCTCTACTGGAGCTGATGCTGATGCAAAGCACTGTTCCTGTTCTTCACAAGGTGTCAAAAGGAGGGTTTGGGAAGCCTCATTGTCCTCTTTAAAGTCAAAAAAAGTGAAGGGAAGTCATCTAATGGACTGTCAATTAGATTCTAAATGGGATTTTGTTTCAGAAAGGGATAGAAGAAATCATTCATGTTTTGATGGATGCTCCCTGGGCAATTCTAGAAATAAATCTTTGATGGAAGTTACTCCTAGAGATTACTCAACTGGTACTTGTTCGGAAAAGAATGTTGAAGAATGTAGACCAGTTACTATCATGTTAAAAGATCAGGTTCAAGAAGAACTTCAGTCAAAAGGAGACTGCTTTAGAATCATGTTGATGAATATTGCTGATGATACTAAGAAAACACATCTCACAAAGGTAAATCCAGCTTATTCACTTTGTTTAATGTACATTGCATATTGATGTCATGGGGCGTCCATGTTTTGGCACATTTGTATTTTTGTGATGAAAGAGCATGATGTTGTTTAATTTCTGACCATTACAAGTAAGCTTCAAAATCAAATCAGAACATGTCCACTCTCTATTTTCTGTCATTTTTTTAGAAGAAATTCATTGAACAGAAAAGGCCTTAGGCCGTACATGCGGGATATACAAAAGCTCAACCAAAACAACAGAAAAATTTACAAAATAAACCCATGTTACAAGGGTCCAAAAAGCCAAAAAAAGGAAGACTATTCATATGTCCTGATGACCCAAACCAAAGAGAAAGGGTCTTAAGATAAATGTCATTTAAATACTCATTCAATTCTTCCAATTGCATGGGAAAACCTAGACTTGGTTGCTAGATAAGGAGACAAACCCTTATTCTTGATGGTTGCAGGAGGAGAATTAGATAAATATAGTGGGGATCTAATTATGTGTCAGCTTGCTAATGTTGTATTAACTTTAACATATTATCTTGAAAATCTTAGAACATATGTAACAAACAGGTGAAAAAGTTGCTCAATGAGAAATAACCAGATCCAAGCTAGCCATTTTATATTCATCCTCTATGAGCTTTAACTATTCATATAACAAAGAGATTTGTTGACATGTTCTTGCTTTTCACAAAGTGTTTAGTGATTGGCTTCTCCCCCCCTCCACCCCCCTACATTGGAGATTTTTTCAGAAAACATTGTAGCCAACTTGGCTGAAGCTTGCTCTTAATGCCTCACATTTAGCATACACTCCATCAGATCATTGGGACTCAAAGTTCAACAGAACCTATTTAGCTTGTATGAGTACCTTTGCACAGCCTCTGCGCTACACTTCATTTTCTAGACCATTTCACTTTCTAAACAAATTCCCACTAATGCCCTACCTACTAGCAAAATTTGTAGTGCTTTAACTATGTCTTTGAGCCTCTATACCTTAGAATCTAGTGGCATTTCCAACCATTGAAGCATGGAGTACCTTTTTATTTTGCAGTAGTGTTCTTTCTTTGGATGAAAATAAACCTGCCAGCCGCCTTTACTTAAAAAACCTCCAAATCATATAACTAATTTGCTCTAATTAATAGTTGTCTGTGGCAACAGAATGTATGCAAATCCACATAAACATGTGGCACCCACATTGAATGATGTAAACTAAGATACATCGATTCAAACCATGAAGAGAAGAGGAGTCTTCAGAAACTTCTGAGCAAGGAGAAAAAAAAATTATGAATGAAATCAATCCAATAGCCCTATATTTGGTGTTTTAAGAATTCCAACATTTCTGTTCACTACCGTTACATAATGCCTATAGTGGTCACACTACCTACCCCTACTGTGATAATTGTGCTGAATGCTTTCCTTCACTCCTCTCTAGAGCTCACTAAACCATATGGCTTATACTTAAATAAGGAACTAAAGATATGACAAATTCTGCTCTGTCTTAGTAGGAATTGAAGAGCTCAATCAATATGTTGAATGATAGATATTTGATGATTTATAAAGGATAAAAAGCAGGCGGGAATCACAACAGTCTGCTTGGTTCAGCAGTGTGCTTATGCCCATGGAGGATATGGAAGCAAATTCAATATTTTTGAGAATTAGGGTAACATTTCTCTTTCTTGTCCACCTCTCTAACCTAAAACTGGCTGTTTCATATAACCATAATTGAGGCCCTCAAGGAATATAAATAAACCCAACTTGAAATACTAGAACAATAATACATCCATGCCAACAAGAACTAAAACTCTTATGCTAATTTAACTTTGATTAGAATAAATCAAGTTTAAGTATATGTTAATCTACATTGAAAGCCTCCAACTTAAATCAGTAGCTAAGGCTAAATGAATGTTGAATGTCTCGGCTAGAGGCAAAAGGGCAACTGTATTAAGATGTCATACTGGAATGCACATGGTGCGTATGCTTCTTTAATCTATATGTTATAGTATGTTTTCTGTGCTGCATTATTGGACAGAATTACAGGGAAAAGTTTGACAAATCAGTCTTTGTTTATATGAGAAAGGGGCAGAATACTGCTACCCTGTCCATAACTATGTCCTTGCGCGCTCATGTGTGGATGCAAAACATAATTGCTATAGTATTTGGGGGGGCCTGTGGTGATGCTATTTGTGTGTCTGTGGTTTTGTCTGGCTAAACTTATGTGGGGGTATTTGAGTTCCTGTGATGATGCCTATCATTTTGACCTGTGTGTGTGTGTGTGTGTGTATTCAGATTATATTGCTTTTGTGTGTGTGTGTGTGGAGGTAATCTTGAATCAGCTTTTTCAGTCTATGAGAAACCTGCTTAATTGAGTTTGCATGGACTAAATTCATTTGTCTTCTGCCATCATTTACACTTGTGCCATTTCTTGTTTATTTATTGGGAAAATTATTAAGGTTGGACCTTGTAACTAGTCAATAATGTCATTTGCTTTCTAGATAGAGAATCTGGAATTGTCTTTGCTTTAATGACAGACGAGAGCCTACGAGAGCTTCTAAATAGGTGTTACTGATTATTATTCATCAATTTAGATGTATTTAATTGGGTTTCTTTAGATTTAACGATATTGATGTTTGGTTTAAGGTCCGTCTTTATGAGGTATTTTTTGTTTTAAATTATATTTTATGCTTTTCTTTCCTAGTACTTTTATCTATATTTATATCTTGCTTTTGTTGAGCCTTAATGTTGTTGGAATAGATAATTGAAGACCTTGGCGGTGCTGTTACCTCTGATGGAATTTTAAGCACACATGTTGTCACTGGAAAGGCTCGAAAAACTCTGAATTTCTGCACTGCTCTGTGTTCAGGGTCAGTCTTGTTCAAGTTCTCAGTGTTTTTCCCCAATTGAATTCGGATATTTCTGCTTTTTTTTGGCACAATTTCTTAACATATTACCATCTATGATGCGTTTTGCGGCCAGTAATTATCATGCGCACTAAAACTTTTTATTATATGTTAATTTGTTGTGAATTTTCATGCCATTTTCTTGATATCAATATTCATTAAGTACAACAATGTTGCTAGTATGTACCTCTGCTTTCTGTGCAGTAAGAACTATTTGATGTCCTGTTACATCGATCTGTTCCTACGGAGATTATTAGTGTTCAGTACAGAATGATGCTTGAAATGGATTGTTTGGCTTGCTGTTAATCTGCTCTGATGACGAGAGGTTGAAAGTGGTACAGCAGTTGGAATAATGTTTTATTTTCCTAACTGTTGTGAATATTCTGAAGTTTTGATACGACTAGTTGACGCCACAAATGCATCATTGGCTGATGAAAAATAATGTGCATAAATTGAAGAAATAATGCAACACAAAACACAAGGATGTACGTGGTTTATCTGCTATAAGTCTACTTCTTGGGGCAGAGACAATCAGCCAATTGCGGTAGAGATGAAGATTATAATAATATGGATTTTCCTTAATATCCACCAAAATTTTATGAAACCAAAATCTCAAAGAGAAGAAACCCAACAAAACCACTCTGTTAGTAGTTGGATATAATCCCCAATAGCAAAGCAAAACATGAACAAGAGCCGCATAAAGAGTCACTCTCAAATCTCTCGAGTTATGCTCGCAAGAGCCTCACCACACTCTTCTCTGAAATGTGATCCTGAAGAGGGAGGCACCCTTCTCTAGCTTGGGTAAACTCAAATTCCCACAATCAATCCTTTCTATGGAACCTCGAACAAAAGTCCTTATTGGACAAGGAATAACAAGTTTTGTAAGTTTTGCAACTTGTATTCCCAGAAGGAAAATTCTAAGTGAACATTCCTTTAACAAAGAATCTCTACAGAAAAGGAATCCCCCCAAAAAATAGGAATTAGAGACAAATCTCCAACACTGATTATATACACTGTTGCTGGTTCAAATTCCCAAATGGCGAATTTACAATCACTTATAAAGTGTGTCTTGAATCATTTGTAATTACCCTTCTATGCAGTCAGCTAGTGATGAGAGTATTGAGCTATGCTAAAAACAAATGTCTCATGGCTCATCCACAGAGGGTTCCACTTGAAAGTGTAGAAGTGCAAAGCTCACACTTTAGCTCTATCTCAGTGAATAGTGAATACTACTTTGTCCACATGGATTTTGATACTGCAGAAGTATGGAGTTTAGAAGTTGAATATTGGAATCAAGGGTATCTAGTTCCAAAAGTGATATCAAAGCAAACATTCTACAGGTTTGATGTAATTTTATTTTTATTGTGGAAAATGTGAGTTTTATCCAATAGCCATAATTCCAACAATATGAAATGCCTTTGTAACAAGCATTGTTATTTTTGGAACCTATTCATTATTCCAGTTCTCTTTTACATTGTAGCTCCTGCAAATTTTTTGTGTATAGATCTTTCTCTAAATTTATTGAAATTAGGTGTCTTCCTCCCATAGCTCTAATTCTGTGATATTCTTGTGTGCTGTTCTGCATACTTTGACATGGCTTCACTTGTGTACATATATGCATCATTTTGTTAGTTGTTGTAACATGGAGATGTGACCCATTACACAGAGCTTGGATACTCTCACCTAGTTGGTTAAAAGAAAGCTTCCGAGAGGGCAGATTTGTGGGTGAGTCAAAGGGACCATGTAGCTTTCATCATCCTAATGTTTAATTAATCTTTTTTATTTTTATTTATTTTTGGGTTTCCTATCCTAATTTGCAGATGAATTACCCTTTATTTTAAAAGATGAAGATTACACTTTGAAGTATAGAATTGATTTAAAAGGTGCAGTTCTTAGATCAAAAGCAAGTCCCTGTGCTTTGCTTAAAGGTTATGGCATATGCCTTGCGGCTCATGTGCAACCCCCTGCTAGGACTCTATCAGCCATTATCAGGTCTGCTGGTGGAAATGTAAGTTGGAATCTCACTGAGTTTGGATTACTGTTTAAGGATGCTTTTGCATTTATAGAGGTTTCATGTAATCAAATAAGCATCCTTTTAATATTGCTAATTGCTGTGCCACATGCAGGTTATTCATAGACTCAGCAAGGCACATGAAGCATCAAAAACAATATTTGTGGCATGTGAAGAAGACATGGAGGAAGCACTGATGGCTGTTAAAAAAGGGATATGGACTTTCAGTAGTGACTGGTTTATGAATTGTATCATGAGACAAGAGCTGGACTTAGAGGCCCCGCAGTTTGCAGAGTCACTATAAATACACTAAGACATTCATGCATAGGCAGCATAGTGTGCTGTAGAGAAAAACATATCCTGTGAGAATGTAAATTCTAATGCCTCTTTCAGTTATTTATACGAAATTAAACATGAAAGGAAAAATAATATTCAATTGTATGTATCTTTGAAAATTACTCAAGAGTCTTAAGAGGAAAACAGAATTAGACGATGTTTTGGTTGGAAAATCCAGGAGGATGCGAGGCCATGTTCTACTTCCAATGAAAATTAAATTTTGGGAAATGAGGGTATCAATATTATTTGGTGAGGCATGTATAAAAATGATTGTGATATTGGCGTGTGCTAAGTTTACTAATTAGTTGTGTATTGGATGGTAGCATGTTCAATTTTTGTGTTTTGTTGCCAAACTTTGAGAAGATGATTGATGCTTATTTTCAGTTTAGTCAATTGTTTTAATGTAGGGTTATTGTCTGGTACCCTAGATGTGAAATGTGAATGCGTAAGTTCGAGTCTTGAGAACGATTGTTTCATGTCCTTTTATATTGAAGGTTAGAACTTTTTTGGATGGTAATTAATGTGGATTGGGTGATGACCTTAAAATGGTATTTGTTCAATTTTTTTTTTTGTTAATATTAGATTGATGTTGAGTGTACCTTATCTTATAGTGGTCATGAGTTCTATTTAATATGCTCTAGTGGCAAGATTTAATGGGTATTAAGATTTAAGAAAGATTTGTGTATGGAATAATCAACCATCTTTTGGTTGATATCTCTATCTTTTTACAAAATGAAGGTTTAGAGTCTAAGTTTTTGAACTTTGGAATTGAGAGGGATTTTAAAGATTTATTCAAAAAATTTTAAAATTGGAACATATTAGATCTATTCCCTTTTATTATTTAATTTTTAAACAATCAAACTTACAGTTGATTTTAAAAAATATTATACCTATATTCTATTTTCTGTACAAGTTATATATATATATATATATATATATAGAGAGAGAGAGCTTCTCTTATAAGGAGCTCCTTATTTTAGCTTAAAGTAAGGAGCTAACTGTAAAGCCACCTGTGATGAAAATTTTGGAAAACTGACTGTTGGATTAGATACCCCTATAATGTATGTCATGCCTGCCAAAAATTACAGTGATCCAACGGTTAGTTTATGAGAAAACTGACTGCCAAAAAATGATAACATTTTAAAGAACAAAAAAAATCGTAATTTTTCACAGTCAGTTTTCTCATAAACTAACCGTTGGATCATTGTGATTTTTGGCAGGCATGACATACATTATAGGGGTATCTAATCCAACGGTCAGTTTTCCAAAATTTTCGTCACAGGTGACCCTACAATTAGCTCCTTACTTTAAGCTAAAATAAGGAGCTCCTCATAAGAGAAAATTTATATATATATATATATATATATATAACTTCTAAATATAAATATTAGTAAGACAAAAATCACTGTAGTCATAGTCTCTTTAACGAACTTACTGAATGTTGTAACCCAAAAATAAAGAACTCATTAAACGGTGGTGAAAGAAAAATTAGGATGGACAATCCTATCGGGCACTTGGACCAAAAATTTAAAAGGAAAAAAAGTAGTTGGATGGGTAATGAACCATCGATGAAGGGATATGGACTATCACTTATCACTTATTAGTCATTGACTCCATTGCTAAAGAATAAAAAATAAAATAAAATAAAAAGCACAGATACACGCACACGTGGGACTTCAATGACATACGCCGTATTCTACGGCAACAGGGTCATTGCGAAGGGTTCTCTGTATCTCTTTCATGGCTAAAATGGCGGTTAAACCCGTATCTGTCCGGAGAGCTGATACTATTGCTTCGTTTAGCTCGAAATGGCAAGTTTCTTCTACAAGGAACAAGTTACAAACCCAGCTTGTGTCTTCCACAATTCGAGCTTCTCAGTCTATGGATGACAAGAACAAGGTCTACAAAGAACTGGGTTTGTCTCCATTTACTCTCTCTCTCCTCTCTCTCTCTCTCTCTATATATATATATTTCATACTTGAATTTGAGCTCTTAGTCCATTGATGACAAAAACAAGTTCTTCAATGAACTGGCTCTCTCTCTCTCCACATATATATTATTATTATGATGTGCTGTGTTCATGTGGATAAGTTTAAAGTTTTCCTTTAGTTGCTGTCTGCTTTTGGTGTCAAAATTTGAAATGGGTCGTGCCCACTAGGTATATTCAATGGATTATACTGAAAGTATTGTGGGAATTCATTCTGGGTGTTGGAACTTGAAATTGGAGAACTCTGTCTCTACATATGTGTGAGTGTAATAGTGTAAGGATAAATGATGTTTTCTTTTATTTATGTGTATCTTTTGGAGTCCTAATTTGAAGTTGCTTGGACCCAACCAATTCCATGGTTTGTACTGAAATAATTGTTCTAATTCATTTCAAATGTTGGAATTTAAAATCATTAAATTCGGATAAGTTTTTGCAAAGAGGCGAAGTGTTTGAGAAAATTCTGATTTGTTTGTGCTATGTTTGGTTGCTGAAAAACCAAAGGACAGGAAGTGAAGAGGAATATTTGAAACCACCTCTTTTTAGTTGTTTTGGTTTCTGTGAAAATGAAAAATCAGCGCAACTTATCTTCAACAATTATTTAGCTGACTTGAATTTTCATATTCAAGAACCAAATAGTAGAAAATGTAAGACTTCAAATTTCTTTTCCTTTTCCCAGCAACCAAACAGTGCCTTGCCTCTTCCTTCCTTGTAGCTTCATTAGAATTCCCACTTAAATTTAAGAAAGAAAGAGAGATTACAGTGGTTCAAATTGGAGCCTTTTACAAAACCTTCGAGGCCTAAAGAATGTGGTTTGATGAAGTTAGCAGAGACATAATGCCCTATGTTATAATACAAAAATAAAAAATAAAAAAATCACTTCTAGCTTTACAATTTATACACATACATGCATGTACATTTGTATATATAAATGTATGCAAGTGAGAAAGCATATTATATCATATATTTGTTACACCTAATTCGCAGGCATCAGCGCAGATATAGAACTTAAATTTCTGCTGGTAGTACTCGAGGGAACATATAGACCACCTTTTCGTTGTGACAGTTGGAGGATTTGTTTTTTTACTTCAACAAAAATTAAAATAAAAATAAAAATAAAAATGAAAAGTAGCATGGAACTCTGAATGTAGGTCTTTAGTTTCCGAATGCCACTTCATAGAACTGGTGACCTAATAAGGACTTTACCGCATAAACTGTTTGTTATGTAAGGAAATGACTTTGTTCTGTTCTAGATCTGTTACATTAATTGATTAGATTTTAGGGAATCTCACTACTGTTATTTTATATCTCTTACTTGATATTGGCAATGTAGTTAAAATCTTTAATGTATGGACCTTTTTCAGGTTTGTTTTCGTTAAGAAAGAAGATCGAAGATGCAGTTCTCCGTGCTGAGACGTTGGCACCAACAGCATTAGAACTCGAAGAAGCAAGACGAATCAAGCAGGAAGAAATGATACGGGAATATAACCTGTGGGATGACCTGGCTAAATCAAATGAAATCCTTGTCGAGTTAGCTGGTAGTACTAAAGTGGTAGATGCTCTCAAGGACCTAACATATAAGGTGATATGCTATGCAGATTAGTTTAATGATCGTTTTATGAATGTGTATACACACACACATGAGAATGATCCTATGCACGTATGCTGACTTTAGTTAAAATCAGCACAATGCCTTTAACTAATTGTAGGATTTGTATTTTGAAAAACCAACCGTTGGATTAGATACTCTTCATATGACCATGATCATATGTTAATTTCTGGCCTGGCTTGAGGGCCTGCTGGATTTACGCACGCATTTACATCTATCTGCATTATATATACCTGGCTTGAATTTATGAGCATCTTAAAGTACAAATGAATAATTTTTACAATGTGTATGAGGAATTTATGTCAATGGTTTCCTTAAAATCTTACTGGTCAAGCATAATACTTTGTCAATCTTTTTCGTTGCTTGAATCATGTCTTGTTCATTTAATTCGTCAAAGTGACAGTGCATCACAATAATTACTCTAGTTATGTATATTAATTTATGCAGGCTGAAGAAGCAAAGTTGATTACACAGCTGGCGGAGATGGATGCTATAAATTACGGGCTTTTCAAACAAGCATATAATGCGTCTGTAGATGTGAGCAAGTTCTTGGATCAGTATGAGATGTCCAAGCTTCTCAGAGGGCCATATGACACGGAGGGAGCTTGCGTGATTATTAAGGCTGGATCTAAAGGCATATATCCTAAGGTTTGAAAATTATTTTCTGATCTTAAATTTAGACCTTCACTTTAGGATTCCCCTTGTTTGAAAATTATTTTCTGCTCTTAAATTTAGACCTTTACTTCAGGATTCCACTTGATTTGCACCTAAATGAATTTAATCAAAACTGAAAGACATGTCAGTGGGAGTTTTATGGCTCCTATCATGGTTCCAATCATTCATGAATTTCTGTAAAGCTCTAAACTTCATTTTACTTAAAACTTTTAAACCCAAGCGTGACTCAAATTCAAATTTGATTTAACTTCCATAAAATTGTAATCTTGATTTCAATTTCAAAGGGATTGAAAATCAGTCCAAAGTTGAAATTTAAATTCTTTTGTCCGACACTAATGCAGCTTTAGAATTTTCAGCTAAAATATTCTAATAAGCCCAACTGAAAAGAAATTATATATTATTTTATTTCAGACAGCATATTTGGAAATGAAATGTAATATGGCTTAAAATTTTTGGTTGTCCACAAATCCTACTTTCATTAAATATTAATTACAAATATAATTGAATGGGATGGCTTTGGGAAATACATTTATTTTCACCGACTTGATATATATATGTGTGTGCGTGTGCGCGCGCGCGCGCGTGCATGTATCATGTATGTATGTATGTATGTATGTATGTATGTATGTATTGGTTAATGTTATGCTATATATAGTTTGTTATTTTACATTAAACCTGTTTACTTGGCAGGGTTATTTTCATTACAAACACCTCCTTTGACAAATAATATATAAGTAAAATTTCATTTTGTGTTCTTATCATATTCATTCTTCTATGAACTCCTTTGTTATTATCCAAATACTTATTATTAATTATTAGACAGCTAGGTCAAATGTTTTGGGTTCTCCACTTCCCACTAAAAGTGCAAAATGGAAAGCTTATCATCAATCGTTCTCTCTCTGAGTGCATTTATGAGTAACTTGGTTTGAGTTTTTTATGTTAAAATGTAACTTTTGTTTAATGTGAATTGGCATCCATATTACTGATCCAGTTCTCCAATTAGATAAACTTGCATTGGCCTTATCGTTGCAGTTATACTTGTGCCTCCCATATAATACAGTCCTCTGTTTAAGAACCTTAACGCTTACATGGATTATATTTGATTTTGCACTGGAACAAGCCAGTTAACCTGAATTGACTTTTTTTCAAGCCTGAGTTTGGCAAACCTCTGTAATGGCATAAGTCTACTCATATATGCATGTCATTCTGGTCTTGATCCTCATGGAAGGTGTTGAAACTTGGAACCATTATTGAAGTTGGTAGAAGTTTAGTTGAGTAAAGTAAAAGTTAGATCTGTATTGTGAAAAAAAAAAAGGGGAGGGAAGCTCCAATAACTTTTTCCTTCCCTCCCTCCCCCTCTCTCTAATGCATGATTTTGCAAATTTCAGATATGGGCAGAACAACTCCTGAGCATGTACACCAAATGGGGTGAAAAGCAAGGTTATAAAGGAAGGGTAGTTGAGAAGAGGCCTTTTAAGAATGGTGGTATCAAGTCTGCAACTATTGAGTTTGAATTTCGGTATGCTTATGGGTATCTTTCAGGAGAGAGAGGTGTTCACCGCATGATAAGAAGTTCTCACAATGGATCTGTTCTTCATGAGGTATGAATAGCTGTTCCCTTCAGGCCTAAAAATTAGAAGTTAATTAAATGGTGAACCTCATCTTTGGCTTGTAAACTCAGCTACTAAAACCCCAGCACAAACATTCATGACTAGGCTTTTGATCTTCCAGCTACTACTTTCAGTTTCTGTTCTTATATGTGACACTTGAATCTGTGTTTGTGTGTGTGTGTGAATTTGCAATTATCACGGGTAGGTGCGGAGCTAGGAATTTCCTATGGCGGGGGCAATCTTTTGATAAGTTATTAATTTGCTATTCATGTTACCATTCTACCTATTTTTAATTTTCAATAAATATTAACTAAACGAATTTTTTTTAACTTAGAATATTATTAGGTGTCTCACATTCTTTCTTTTTAGACTTCAAGAAGTATTATGATTTGTCTTTTTGAAATGTGGATGAAAGGTTTTGTTAAATTACTTAACAAATTTGTGCAGGGGTTTGGGGGCAATTTTTTTTTGGGTATATATATATTCTGGATGGCTTTAAGGTCGATACATGTTCTATGGAGTTTGGCTGAGAGAGTGGAGAAGTTGAGAGTTCTTGTCCTTATTGTGATAATAGATTTGGTATTAGTCTCCTTGAATGTAAACAATCTGTCAAACTTCGTAAATTTAGTTTTACTGTGTGTGCTTGGTTATTGCATTGGAAAATACTAACTAAACGAACCACCACTCAAACCTTATTTTTTATACCTCCTGATGTTAAAGCATGCTATGGTAATTCCACATCATTTAATTTGTATAACGCACGAAAACAAAGTTCTATCATGCTTCCACATCAGGTGGTTTAGAAAATGTGGTATGAGTGGTGGTTCATTTGGCACTACTTTATTGTGTTTTACTTTTTTGTGATTATCCTTGCCATATAACGTAGAAAATGTAAAATTATATGTAATTATCTGCAACCCCATTTCAAGTATCAATGCACTTTGATAGTTAGATATAATTTTAAACAATAAGAATAAAAATACTAAAAAAGAGAAGGATAAAGTAAAAAATAAGGTGGGTAAAAAAGCTAAAATGGAAATTGAGAGGGAAAAGTTTTCAGAAGGAACAGGGGCAAATTTATATTTAGTACTACGTATTAAATATGTATAGATTTTTTTTTTTTTTTTTGAAAACTTGAGAGAGGGGGAGGGGGGAGGTCAATTGACCCCTCAACCCACCTGCCCGGTGCCCAGAACAGTTAAAAATCAAGCCCATCATACCGCTAGTGTCCAACCTTAAAACTTAATCGTCGAGAGAGTATAACCAATATTGCATGGACGGGCAAAGAAATCATATACAAACACTGAAAAGGCACACTTGAAGAAACCCAGCAGAATATGGTAGTACATGGTATTCACATTTTTTTCCTTTTTGATAAATTAGAAAAAATAATCCTAGAATGCCTGTTCCAAGCCTGTACATGTACAAATCTAAATTCATCCCTTAAACCTCATTTA
>JAESVK010000161.1:364269-383377 GCA_017140935.1 Hamamelis virginiana
CTTTCTCAACCTGCACACATACACAAACTAAAGGCATAGAATTAGGTCTTGATTTATAGAAGCAAAAATGAATTCTGGTATTGATACGTGTTTGTTGATGCTAAAGAACTTGAATCATTTTATTTTCTTATGAGTTTGGTAAGACAGCCATGCACTTTAGCATTATATGAATTTAGGTAGCATTTGGCATTGCAACTTAGAAGCAGCTCACGGCCTTTATGAAAAGAAAAACCACTTCTGAATTTTATATTTTTCATGATGCAATGTTCTTAACCATAAGTAATCAATCTGCAGAAGGCAAACTTAAAAGTTAGAAAATTATGAGCCTTCAATGACTTATTCAAAAGTTTTGGTAAATTTTCACTCATAGAAAACTGGACTTTAGAAAAACCCCAAAACTTAATTTTTAAACCAAACCTTATTTAAGGACTAGCATAATTGTTGTCATCTAATGCAGATACAGGGTGTGCGCGAAAATAATATGGCCAAGATAGTCCATGTTAAAATTTTCAAAACTACGTAGGCTAAGCTGCAAGCTGCTTTCCATGATCTGTAAGTGGGTATAATGCTTACAGATTATACTAAGCTAAGCCATCTGCAGTCCAAACTGTGACTTGGCTTATTCACTTGCAGGATATTGTTGTTAGTGGTCTTTTCTTTTTTTCCTTTTCATAAGATTGTTATTGACATTTAAAGCAGTATAAAGCGGATAACTGAGTCAAGATTTTGAAATGCGTTCACACGAAAGCTAACAAACATTCTTTTGTGAGTAACATCAATCACAAGCAAACTTTGATGGTACAGGATTTCTCCATTGTGTATCATATTAGTAACATGGGTTTATGTGTCAAAGTATTATTGTAAGCTCACCATCAAAAGCATGATACAGACCCCAAATATGTTTTCATCATATGATGTATTCTTGAAAATTTTTAATGTCATCATTCTTTTAATGCTTTCACTCTCTCATGTGATCATCTTGACTTAATTTTTCCTTCAACCTTCTTGATTAGGAAGTTTAAAATTGTGCAGGATAGCACAGCAGGTGTGGATGTTATTCCTATATTCCTTGAAACATCTTCTGACTTACAAATTGATGATAAGGATTTGATGATCTCTTCTCCCTCATCTCATGGAAAAGAACAGGGCCGAACTGAACCTGCAGTTTGCATTCATCATTTTTCAACTGGCATAGATGTCCAATCCTCAGGTAATCAATGAACTATTTAGAACTCAATATCTATAGTTTTAAAACCATGTTATTTTTGCTTGTTTATACTTTTCTAGGGAAAAGAAAAACTTATCTAGGTCTGATCAAGGTTTCTAGGGGGCAAAGAATAGTTTAAAAAAAAAACACACACACACCCCCCTAAATGCAAGCATTGCAAACTGAGGATGGGGTGTTATGCTTCAGGCAAGATTTAAGGCGTATTTGTTGAAGTGATTTCTAAGAGAATCGAGTGGCACTCACTTTCGGATGAAGTTAAAATGGATCACTAAAGAGAAGCATTCAATTGAATTAACCGTTCGTTTTCACCTTTCCCTTTTTCGTTTCCCATAACGTAGAACGTCAAAAAATAGGCAGTAAATTAAGTTTCCTATTCATCCCTGAGATTGATATTGCTTCAAATATCAGAAGTTCCATCTTGCACTGATACATATGTCAGTGTTTGACATATATACAGGTGTCTGACATGCTCATAACAAAATAAACATGCCCGTCAGTGTACAAAAAACGGCCTCAGCACATCCATCATTGTGTTTGAGATTGAATACTTCGCATATGGTGAGAAGACAATTCGAGCCCACAATAAGCTTTCTTACATGTCAAAAGTGCATGGGCCCAAAAGATGAATAATCAAAAGAAAGAATATTTACTTTGCATTCAAACCCAAAAGGCGAAAATACTTCATTTGCCACTAATATAAATGATAATTGTAGTTATATTTTATATGTTAATGCTTCTTAGCTTCTTCCACCGTATATATGGTCTCTTAAGAAGCTGCATCATCCTTTTCCCTTTGCATTTCCTCAATAATTTCCTTTTACTATATTGGAAATAATTTTTCGATGTGCAGGTGAGAGGAACTGCTTTGCTAATAAGATCAAAGCCCTTAATCTGTTGAAGGCCAAACTTCTTGTGATTGCAAGGGAACAAGGAGTTTCCGATATAAGTAGCATCAAGAGAGATGCCATTGTTGATTTGTGGCAACAAGAAACTCGGAGGTACGTCTTTCACCCGTACAAGCTAGTACGAGATGTAAAAACCGGCATTCAACTTCCTGACCTAAATTCTGTTTTGGATGGAAATATCGAACCTTTTATTGGAGCTCATATCAATACTAGACGAGCAAGTGATATGGTGTAAATCCAGATTGCCTCTTTTTCTCCTGTAGAATTACAACATTTTATTATATTTTGACAATATTGTGAATTTTATTTTTCTTCCATTTTCTTGGTAACCAAATAGATTTTGGGCAATTTGATTGATTTTGCATCTACTAGCCTTTACATAGTGTCCTCTTTAAGCTGCAGTGATTGTGCTGATTCCAACTTCAGTACATAATTTCAGTGGATGTGTAATTACAAAAGAATGAGTTCCATGCTATTGGACATTTTTAAATTAATGCAACTCATTTTATATTATTAGTTAAAAAACTGCGTAAGAACTAGTGCCACGGTTACGATTGTATAGTTGCACTTATCACGTGATGGCTGATTTGTGTTTGGCAAACACATTTGTCCATCACAAGGAATAATCAAGAGTGGGAAAACTATTCCCTGCACTATTCCATTCCTGAGTTTTCAATCTAAAAGAGATGGATGTGATGGCATTGGTGGCTGAAGTCTCTAAGCTTTTGTATCAAAAATAGTAGATTGAATCCCACTTTCATATTATGGTTGGAAAGTTAATTGTTTTAGGGTTGGGTTTTTCTTGAGAAAAGTACAGTATAAGGTGCATTATGTGAAACTGTCTGTCTTAGATACTCTTTTTACGCATGTCATACATACCAAAAACCACAATAATCTAACACCCGCTTTTTAAAAATTGTTATGTTGAAAAACTGAGTATTTTATTCTTCGAAATGTCACAATTTTTCACAAATGTTATCATTTTTCACAATTGTAGGTCCAAAATACCCAATGTTGACAGGATTTTTTTTATTTTATTTTTGGTTAAAAAAATTGATGTCTACATAAGAACTTGATTATTTTGGCAGTTGGCACGATCTTTAACTCGTGCACTAAAATAGATCGTGAATGAGGTGGTGAGGGGGTTCTTGCCACCGAAATCTCATATTCGAATACTTTAGGCTAATTTTCTTAGTCTTCTCATAAATTAATCAATGTAATATTAATTTTACCTGACGCGCATAACCTTATTTATGATTGATGAGAAATTTAATCATTGAAATTTTGTTTTGTATTCTTGAATAATGCTATGTTGAACAAAATTTTAGATCAAAATTTTTAAACCAAATGGCATGGCAATAAGAAAAAATCTCTACTTTCGTACATTTAAAAAATGCATGAAAATAAAGATTTTACCAAATTGTAATATTATTTGATTTGAAAATTTTGATCTAAAATTTGGTCCATTCAATATTTTTCCGTAAATCCCTACATGCATTTGTCAATTACCACATGTACTCCAATCATTGGTGAAAATTGATGTCAAATATTTTAAAAATCCTAGGAAAAATCTTTTCTATTCCAATCCCATGTAAACAAGGCAAGCTGAAACTAGTACCTTTGCTCTTGAAGTACTAATGACTTTGGTTGAGAAATGTTGTACCTTAAAATCTTTTTATGGTAAGGGATATTCTGGGCAGCTTGCGCACACCAAACTAAATTTTCTCATCGGTCCTATCAAAGACAGGCCATTCACGAAGGGATTAGGAAATTCTTGAGAATAAATCCTCATGATCTAATCTCAAGGAGTTGCCAAGATTCAAACTCAAGACATCCGAGTCGACAATTCGCTCTAAATCTTAGTTTTGACTCCATGGTTCAAGTCACTCTAATATGTAGCCCTACATATTTATACTATGAAAGAAACAAAAATAAAAACAGTAACATTTTTAAAAGTTCTAAATGTATCTTAGACTTGAAGACAACTCCCATCTCTTGGTAGGAATGGGGCCAGTGAAAGGTAAAGTACAAGCTGGTGATCCCAACCCTTCAACTACCAAGAAGAGAAGGATTCCATGTGCCCTTCAAATAAAAGACCATTAAGATCTTAATGAAGCCTTGAATCATTCACCAATCCTAGACCTGTGATCCCAACCCTCCTGTTAAGATGCCATGCTTGCACCATTGTATTGCAGTGACTTTGACATCCACCTTGTACTATAAAATAATAAAACTATCATAACAGCATATGAATAGAGCTGATGCAATAAAAGTTTGAGCAGATGCAATTATATATAACTACCATTTTAAGCAAAGTGAGAATTTAGTTGTAATTAACACATACCAATCTTAAATATTTTTAACACCCCATTTCTATAAAATAAAAAAAAATTCAATACTTATTTAATTATTTCATGCCATTACAAAAACTAACTGATAATAATATACTACGTACAGAATAAGAAAAATCCGTGTGATGCATGAGAATATCATTTGACATTCCATTATCATGACTAATAATACTATAAAAATTTATCTCTCTCTCTCTCTCTCTCTATATATATATATATATATAATCTTATCTGGTATACCTTATTTCAGCTAAAAAAACAAGTTCTTGGATTCTCATTCACTTAATGCACGATTCATTTCAAGATTCCAATCCAATGGCTCAAAGTCTTAGCTGATTTTAGTTGAAATGAAGTATCTCTCGTAACAATATATATATATATATAAAAGTTAAATTAAACAATAAACAGTAAACCTAAAATTAAAATTATCAATTAAATACAAAATTAATTAAAAAATGACACTGACAATTAAAAAATTTGTGTATATCATCAGTATATGTTGATGAATTTAATTACTTACCCTTTTTTTTCTTTACTCAAAATAACTTGATTCGTTTTTCTTTTTCTTTTTTTGCGATATTCATTTTTTATTAAAGTGACATTAAGAATAATAAAATAAAAAGGACAAGCTTCCAAAAATACTATATAAAAAAAGCTCTCTTGCATATAAAAATTATATAATTTGAATAAGATACTAAAAGTGCCATAACTATAAGTTATTATTATTATTATTTTGATAAGTTATATTATATAAAAGTTTGAAGGAGAAAGATTTGATTTTTAAAGTTTATATTAAAAAGTTTTAAAATATGTAAAGTTAATTTTGGAATTAATCTACAATTTATTAGATTGTAATAGTTTTTAATGAATAAGAGGCACTTAAAACTAATTAATTAGAATATCTCTCACTCACAAACGGAGAAAAAAAAATGACGACGAGAGATGGGTCCCACTAAACCCTAAAATCATGATGACGTGTATTATAATGCACATATCCCAAATCTTTGAGAGTGCACCGTAACCTCAAGTAGTTGGTAGCCGTTACCACAAACCACACCCACAAAGCAAGGAGACAAAGCGAGAGAGAGAAAGCAGCGGTAGCAAAAGCCTTTAACTTTGGATATAGGCTCCTCCTCAGAGTTCGTCATACACCCAACCCATCTCTCTCTCTCTCTACATATATAAACCATTAAACCTATAGAACAAGCAATTCCAAAACTCCGGTAAGCCACTCTCTCTCTCTCTCTCTCTCTCTATATATATATATATATATATATATATGTTATGATACGTTTACTGAGATTTTTTTGAGTGTTTTGATTCTTTATGTGATTGATGACTGTTTAATTGGCAGCTAGTATTTTTTTTTTGTAGTGGCATAGTTGAGTTTGATTGAAAATTTGTAGTTTTATCAGAGTAAGTGAAAAGAAGGTAGAAAGAAAAACAATGGGTATTCTTATTTTCTCTCTTTTTATTTGGTATTTTGTTTGGCTTCTGAGAGAATGTAGGAAAAGAAAAGAGAAACCTTAATTCAAACTGAGCTTAGTATATACCGTTTTTCTGAGTTGAGTTGAGTTTTAAATTTTATTTTAGAGACCAAACAATAAGAACAATAACAAGAACCTCAATTTTATTTTATTCTTCCTCATTTCCTTATCCTCTGTTTGAAACTTGGAAAGAATGAATGAAAGTAAAGAAAGATGGTTACAATTGCTAAATGAAGAAAGCCATTTTTAAGAATTTCCGTTCTCTCAATCTTTTTGAAAACCAATTGGAACCTTAACTATCGAACGGAGGGAACTTGTTGGGTGATTATTTGTTTAAGTGTGGATTTTGGGCGCGTTTATTTTCTGATTATTTTGGGATTATTTTTTTCGGATAGATAATGTGGAGTTGAATTGTTTGTTATTAAGAGGGGAGTAATCAACATTTGTTTGATGTTTTATAATATGAGTCTCTTATTATTAAAAGTTATACATACATTTCCATGCTTTTCATTTATAATACTTCACCTAGCTTTCCTGCAGTTTTACGTTTTTTCCATATGTATCAATCTCTCAGGCATCCTCAAGGTTTTCTTTGCCATTTTATTTGAAGAACACCTTTGGTTCACCATATGAAATTTCTATTAAACTTCACTTGACCATGATTATGCTATATGCAGGATTGATGTGACCTGATGCTCGTTAATTCAAACACTTACCTGAAGCGCGGGATATTTGAGGTTTCTCAATTCATTGAAAGAGAACGTCAATTTCCCTTTAAAGCAACATGGAGCGTTTCATGTTTGCCAGCCTTCTTAGACACACGTGATCTGACTGGAAATAGTAAGCTCCATTCCACTGCAAACAGTTGGATCAAAGTTACATTTTATTCAAATATGCACTTATTCACACATTACATAAATCAATAATAGACACAGTAATTTCAGAAACTTTAGAATGGTATAAGATTACTTTGAAGAAGTTATAACACTCTAATAGGTTAAATTTTCGAGACCCCATTGTGAGAGGTCAGGCCTGAGTTCTTTATTATTGTTGGGCTATGATACCTGGACTTTTCTCTTAACATAATATGTCCAACTTTTCAAACCTGTGTTCACTTGATTATATAACATTTTATTAGATTGCATTCATTCCCAAATCTCCAATGTCCAAACTAGTACTCTTGTATTACTTCAGAACATTGCTACATATGGAGGTATTGACTTCTACATTGTTATGTTTCTTGTTTAATATTGATTTTTTTTTTCATTTGGGTGTTTCTTTATATGATATATATAAGTAATTGAATGTAGGGTGATTGATGGTGCCGTATGGCTCCATCATCACTAATTGGGCTTCATTACCCATCAGCGTGTGGGATACTGTATTTATCATGTTTTGGATGGAGCAGACCTAAATTTCACAAGTATAAAGATCCAAAGGGATATATGTTGCTAGTCTTAGTTGAAAAGGAAATAGAACTGTGTATAATGCCATACAAATGAGTTTGCGAATCAGATGAAGCAAATTATTGAATATAAACTTTACCTTTTTTATTATTATTTTATTATTTTATTTTTTTTTATCACTGATAACCTTCCCATTCTTTTCCCCCCTCATCCTTTCTCAGTTTAGTTTATTGCTCTGCTGGATTCATTTTTATTGCCTTTGCTTTCTGTATATGCATTCCACTGGGATATTTTTAGTTCTGCTGCAATTTTACTGGTCTAGGTTTTGGGTTCATCATTTGGGTGAACCTCCATTTGTGCAATCTTTTGGTTTTACAATTGTAGAACTGTATTAACGCAATTAATGTAGGAACTAGGAACCAATGATTGTTTTATTATTCTTTATTTTGGTACAGGGTGCAAATTATCGACATTGGGTTTCCAAATGTCTTTTTTGGCTAAATGTTTCAGGTATTAGATATACAAAGATGTCATCTCAAATCATGGAAACAATGGGAAAGAATGTTGTCATCAAAGAACACTTGCAAGACTTACCTCTTTCATCTTCATATGAAACTGCCATGGAAGCACTTTCCTCTCTTATTACTCGTCAGAAACGTGGAGATAGATCAACTATAGGTGGAAAATATGGAAAATTGGATAGGATGTTGATGTATCTTAAGGTAATACTGCTACAAATCTTCCAGTTTGTTGGAAGTGTTTATAAATGAGAAACTATACATTCAGATCTGTCATAGATTTTTTTAGCATAAAACATGCACGGTGAATCATATATTTCATATTTTAATTTGGAATTAGCAACTTGGTCTGTGGTCTCCCACCTTCCTATTTGAAGCCATAAAGGTATCTAGGGCTGTATGACCACCAATTTTGTCCAGTATGTGCATTAGCATTATTTTTTATTGCAACAGTTGGAGCCTTGGAAGTTAATTTTATTTTTTATTTTCGTTTTATAACTATGTTTGTAATGGGTTGTAAACATCCTGGTTTTCTTTGAACATCTTTTTTTTTTCTTTTTAAAGTTTAACTTTGAGTTTTTAACATCAGATTAAAAAGATGTAATATTATTAGATGTTTTAATCTTCTTGCATTTATTCTAATTATGTGAAGATATTTGCTTATTAACATTGTTATGATATTTAAGTGATCCTATCTTCATTTCTTATAGAGTAAAAGAGATCTGTTGTTTCCTCAGATGCACATTCTTCATCTTTCCTGCCTGCTCCACTGGGGTAGCACCGTAGCAGTAATTCTACGGTGTGGTTCCCTTTGACTCTGTCATTTAACCTGCTTGTCTAGTCTAGCCAGCCATCTTATCATTATAGTCCATGAAATTGTTGCCGTTTTCCTTACTTCTCTGAATACAGTTTTCTTCATTAGTGTTCTGCTTTTGTCATCTAATAATTCACAAAGTCTTGATCTATAAGATTACAGCCCTGCTTTATTTAACCTAATGTTCTGGGTGGGTATAGATAACTTTATCTTATTCCATTCCTTAATAAGATCCTTGAAATTATAACCTGCCTTTTGCTAACGAATTTCATGACTTTATAATTACTTTCCTTGTGGCACAGTGGCTCCGTATGATTTTCCAATCAGCAGGCTACTTATTGATAATTGATACAACAGACAAAGTTAGCTTAAAATTCACAAATCATGTTTGAATTATTATTTTGAACTGCACACTTCATTTGGTTTTTGGCATGTGTCTAATGCATTCTGACTCTTTAAATACTCAAAGAATTTCTTTTTGGGTTAAAAAACTCTAAGAAATTATTTTTGAATGAAACTGGATATCTGGACTCCTTTTTAAGATCTTCGTTAACTTTATCATGTTGTTTGGTTTGTCATATTGACCCAATCACCTAACATTCTAAACCCTGATTAGTAAAGTTTTAATCTGAGTTTTTGGACCAGACCTGCAGACAAATCAAGATTTGCCCCATCAATACTCAGAAGGTTGGGCATCAGTTTGAATTTTCCTGCTAGATATGCCATTCTCCTAAACCTTAATAGTTTAATAAAAAATTAAATTTTGTGGATGGAAAAGGTATAATTTGTGCTGATCTCTGTTTGCCCTGAACAAAAATTCATGAGAGACAATAAACTACAGTTTTTTGAACAAATTAAAAAACCTCAAGCAGGTAAGACCTGGAATGTGAATAAACTACAGTGAACTGTTATGCTTAATTAATTGAACTTGTTTAGATTGAGAGAATTTCTAGAGAGACAATTTTTTTTTTTTTTTAAAATGCATCCTTTTGAAATCTTTTGCCTGGTTATAGAAGCAGAAAACATGCCCTTGCATTGAATTGCTCTTACTATTACAATTTCTCACCGCATCATAAAGCCGTTCAATTTTATTAATGGAATTGCGTGAATAGTGAAAAACAGAGTGCATATTTTATCTGCAGATATTAGGCTTGGACGAACATATAGCTGGCCTCAAAATTATCCATGTTGCTGGAACGAAAGGAAAGGTACTCTCCCATACTAACTGTTTAGCTGCTGCTAAATAAATCGGATTGGGCTTTAGATCATTATTAGAACTCTTGTTGAAATGTCTGTTTGTCTTACTGTTACAATTTGTATTAAACCATATTATAATTAACACGTCCAACATCAATATCCTTTGCAATAATGACACACACATCATGCATGTGTTGGTTTCTAACACTTGTACAAGGTGCCTGTCAGCCTGTGATCCATAAAACTGGAATGCAATATAATTTGGACATTGATACAGGTTTATATTTGTAAGTTTGTTAGGGATAACATATTAAAGCGAGTGAAAATAATTGAGCACTCTCTCTCTCTCTCTCTCTTAATTTATAAAATTTATATTTCAGGGTTCAACATGCACGTTCTGTGAAGCAATTTTACGGGAGTGTGGCTTTCGAACTGGACTCTTCATTTCCCCTCACTTAATTGATGTGAGAGAAAGATTTCGTATAGATGGGTTAGTGTTCAAATGCATATCTTTTTCCTTTGGGTACTTGCACATCATTTGAACATGCCTCTCTGTCTCTGTCTCTGTCTCTCTCTCTCTCTCTCTATATATATATATATATACGTATCTATTTTTCTATCTATCTATCTATCTATACACACATAACTCAAAGATAGAGCCAGTTGATGTTGATAAATTCTATGAAAAACTAATAAAGACAGGAGATAAGAAATGTTATGACAGAGACAATTAAGACAAAACAATGGCATCTCTACACCAATATTTGTACTCAAGGGACCAATTCATTAATAGTCATCAATATTTTTTTTCTATGTAGTGAAGTGCCAGGGACCTCTCTTTGTCTGAAATCCTTAATAATACTCTGTTTGAGTCTCTTCCCATGCGTCATGCTTTCACATCCGCTGAATCTTTCAGTTGTTGAAGAAAGCTGAACTTGGCTTTTGGAGAATTATGGTTCATCTTTTATACTAAACACTGAAATATATTGCCGGTCTTATGCTGCCAAGTAAACTCCAGTGGAAAATTGCGCTTGAAAATTTTCTGTTGGAGGGTAACAACAGGCATTTGGTTCTAATGTCGGTTTTTGAATCACCTTTGCAGGTTGGACATTTCTGAAGATAAATTTCTACTGTATTTTTGGGATTGTTGGAACCAATTGAAGGTATTATTTCATGCTTGTCAATGATTATTAAAAATCTATATAGTGACATTTTATTATAAGATATGTTTTTTCTTTTTAAATTTTTTTAAGAGAGCATTTTGATTTTGGGGCTCAGACCCCAAGCATCATTCAAGAACCGAAATTGGACAGATGACCTTTCTGTAGTGGTTTTGGACCAACCACTGGATAAGATTTACTTTGGATATCACTAATTTCTGTATTAGATTTGTGTTAGTAAACTTCTGGTGTCATTTCCGCAAGGTCACTAGTTTCAATCTGGTCTTTCTGTTTTTCTTTACTAGGTATGGCACCACCATAAGTATCTTATTTAATAGATCAAATATTGTAGTCTATAGTATAGTATTTCATATTGAGAGAGAAATTCTGGTAAAAAAGAGATAAAAGTCCAAGTATAAAGAAAGAACTGGAATAGCTGAAAAAATTATTACGTATCTGTTATTCAATGATTGCATTTTTATAGGACAGTGTTTGTGATAAGCTATCATTTTGAGCCAATTGATTAATCAAATTAGAGATTCTGAGCATTCGCCAATTATTGTCTTTTTAGCATAGAGATTCCTGTCAAGAAGTATTGAGATTACTAGCATCAGTCCTTTTTTGGTACATTCAGTAAAAAGAATAAAATGATTGTAACTATAAATCACTTCTCCTAATTTTGGGAAGTTCAAAATTGGACTTTTCAATTTGGGGGCATCGAAATACACAAGTGAATAAGCTTTGAAAGGCAAGGATATTGTTATTCCAAATTGGGAGGATTTTTAGAAACTAAAAAAATTATATTGGGCCCAACTGATCAAGGTTAGATCTGTTGTGGTGCATGGAAGCATTCTTCTTGAATGTGATCACTGCTCGACAATATCTTGAAAATTAATCACTATATGTTTGATGCCTTAATTTGCTCCAAATAACAAATATTAGATGGAACTTCCCTGATTCTGAATTTTTCAATATGCAGGAAAACGTTACAGAGGACTTACCAATGCCTCCACTTTTCCAGTTCCTCACTATATTGGCATTTAAAATGTTTATAAATGAAAAGGTCAGTTGTGAATTCTTTAAATGCAATTAAAATTTATTGTAATGACCTGCACATCACATAGTAACAATATTGTCCGCTTTGTCCACACGCGCAACACACTTGCTCATACACGCACGTCCGTGTGACAAGCACAGAGCTTTGTTCTCTTGGGTTGCCCCTCAAAACATGTTGTTACTAGGAGATGTACGGCGTTTATTTAAGCACAAGATCTTTGGACTAATCGCTTCAGATGTGGAATTCAGTAACCCCCCCCTCTCAACCTCAGTCTCAGCCTCACTCACTTTTGAGGACTATTGGGAATGCCGGTACAGTTGGTCTTGTTGGGCTAGGTATCACATTTATCAAGTTTTGTGGACTTTATTTTGCAACTGGAAAGGATCTGTGTAATGAGTGCTTTCATCATTTAGTGCTTTTGGTTTGCAAATGCATGAGGATAGTCATAGAATTGGACCTTAAAATGGCATGGGTCCCTGTGTAGCTTAGAGAAAGCAAGCATACATTTTTTGCCCCTAGCTGATCATATGAGTTTTATTAGGTCATCAAGAGGCTGAATTTCATAGGAGAAGGTTATCGTCTGGCCTAATAGTTCAATCTTTTATCTGAACATGTCTTTGACAAATATTTTGACGAAGGAGCAGATTGAATCATCTATATCACCTAATCACTGCCTGGATTGGATTTTATGCTTTACTGACCAAAAATAATTGTAAAGGCTTCCCCCATTGATATAGTTCTCAATACACAAGTTTACAGTTCATTTAGAATACATGACTCCTGCAGAGACTGACCAGCAATTTATTTGTGACTGCTTGATTACTTTCTTTTCTTTTTCTTCCCTAGATTTTTCTGCTCTTTTGTCAATGCAGCTCTCCATCTCCTAAGAATCATATGTTGAAGCATTCCTGTGGCTTTTGATATGTCTGCCACCTCTCCTCTTCTCTCTCCTTCTCATTTTGGTTTCAAAATTGCTTTGCTTCCTAGGTAAAGCACCCCCACTAATTCATCCTTTAGTAATTGTGTAATAAAGGTGTTGTGTGTCCATTGAGAATCATTGAAGCCACCTAAGGTGATATGCTCTCTCTCTCTCTCTCTCATTTTGCATATTACATTTCTGCTCAGAATACGTGAGGGAGATCAAGGAAGTTTCTTTTGTGTGGTCTTCTATTTATTTTGCGCCTGTGTTAGAATTCTTTGGAAGCTATGAGAGATGAGTTCTAACATACTCATTACAGGAAAGGGGGGAAAAAATCTCATTTGGAAGATACAACATCTCAAATCTATATTACACAGATCAATAGATCATCATTAGTGGATCTCATCAAAATCTATATTAATTTTATAATATTTCAAATGCTTTGATTCTAGTTATGCCATTATCTTGTAGTCTAATTACCTCTTTGGGGATTGTGATCGATGCAATTTGATATTTTCTACTCGGTTGTAGAGCTCCAAGGATTTAGAGACCTCGGCCATGGATCTGGTTTGTCCCTTCTATCAGACATTGTAGGCCTTGGCCATGGATCTGGTTTGTCCCTTCTATCAGACATTGTAGCACTGTCCATCAGACAAAGGAACATTTTAAGTTTCATTGTTTTTCCTTGTTCTTCCCTCTGTGTTTACTCCTTTTTTTATGTGGATGTTTTGTGTCTGGTGTAGACTTCAAAGGTTTTTCGTTTGGTTGGTCAGATTCAGTTGAGGAGGATTTTATTTATTTATTTTTTTCGTTTAACTTGGCAAAGAATATGTAGCATGGATGACAATGCTCCATGAGGAAGGTGGAGGTGGTTTTTTGTTTCTAAAGAATCAATACAATTCTGTCCAGAACGAGCCCCTTCTGATTTTGTTATTGTTCCTTACATTGAGATTGAGTTGACCCAACCTGTGATCCACTCATCTTATACCTCTTTAGCCTTTTGGAAACCCTCACATCAGATTAGGTTCTGGCCAATTACCTAACAGTGACAGGGGCGGCTATAATCAGATGTCAAATCCAATTGGGTTCTGGCCTTTTCCCCAACACAGTAGAATTCTACTTGTTTTACAATCACATAGGTTCACCACTATCAAATATTAATTCTAAATGCTTTTCTTGGGCACCCTTCCAGCAGAATGTACCCAAAAAAAAAAAAATTGCATATCTAATAATGAGACCATGATTACTGGCTTTGTTTGGTCCTTCAGCCTGCTAGATGAACCGAATATGTTTTTTTCTTAAATATTGACATATTTTCAGCCTCCAAGCAATATACATATATGTCTATTACCATTTTCCTCGGTTACCATCTATCATCAGTATCAATTTATAGTTTATGATATTTATGCTCCGACTAGCATTGATACTCCTTGAATTTGATTTTTTTTTTCAAATTTTCTTTATTTTTGTTCTTTCACAATGTATCTATCACTGAAAATAGTTGCCATTCATAGGTAGATGTTGCAATTATTGAAGTTGGTCTAGGGGGTGAAAAGGACTCGACAAATGTGGTATGTATCTCCTCTTATAGTTACCTAAATTGAATTTTGTGAAGTTTTTTACTTTTCAGACTGTTGGAGTGCTTAAACATAATTCTATAAATTCAAGAATGAGTGTAAAAGTATATAAAACTCCTATTCTTCTCTTTAGCTTTTCTTTGAAAGGATTCTGGAAATTATGTTGAGGACGAGTCCGTGATCATGGAATTTGATGATAAAACTATGCAGATCAGAGAGCCTGTTGTCTGTGGCATTACTTCTCTGGGGATGGACCATATGGAGTCATTGGGTGCGTCCTTTTCTGCAAAGTTTTATGCTTCTATATAAGTATTTTCTCTGCTTTTATTTATTGATGTTAAGGTCTTATCTCAGTGCTTCATACCTTCATTTTGTGGAACTTTTATAACTTTCTGTGGGAGTGCTGCATTTGTAATGCATTTTTTAGTTGGCATTGGATTTTACTCTTCTTAAACATTTTGTTTTCTATGATTTTTCTTCAAATTGCCATAATTTTTCTGCAATGCAAGTTATTATTAATATAAAAAGGAAAGGCGTCCGTTGTAACCGGTTTATTTACCATAACAATATGCAGGAGATACCCTTGGAAAGATTGCTTCACACAAGGCTGGAATTTTCAAGGTATAAAGATCTACTGTGAGAAAATCACACTAGCATCAACCTGGTTTTCTTTAGTAATGGGTTATTTATTGCAATATTTCTGTTTTGATTATCCAATTTGGCAGTTTTAATTTTCAAGTATTTTCTCAATTGGATTGATGTTTCCCTGCTCTGAAGCCTCAAATTCCTGCATTCACGGTACCCCAACTTTCTGAAGCAATGGATGTTCTTCAGGAGAGGGCCCACAAGCTGATGGTAACGTCATCTTCCTCAGTTCTATTGTCTATGATAGATCATTCATAAACATGCAACTACTTTTATTGTTTTCCTCCATTTAAAAGTATGTGCTGATGATGTTCTATTTGTCACTTGATGTTTGTAACTTTTATGCCAAAACACCATATACAATGGTCCCGGGTTCATGCATTGGCCTATCAACAGATTGGATACTGATTTCATTTTTTTCTAGATAGATCAGATTACAATCTGTATCCAATCCAGTAAGAGATTTTGTGGTGATATTTTTTAGCATGTCTGTTTGATCATATCAGAATCCACTTCATGGTGCATTCATATGAACATGTGTTCTTGATATGTATAAAATTATATGCCTTCAGAAATACACAAGTATGTTTCATTTATATAACACACACATAACCATTCTGCTATCGTTTCTAGTTCCAAGATGCAATATAACTCTGGACTCAATATATCCAAAAGTATCGGAATCTGATCTGAATTTAAATGTTTCTTTTTCCATCAAACACAGGATATTCATACATCCTATCCAAATCCCATCCATGGACAGGCCTTGTCATGTGTCTACATTCATAGTTTTAAGTATCGCCGAATCCTATACGTATCGCCCGATACATATGGGATTTTAGAGGCTCCTGTACGCTTTACACCCCGATACTGTATGTGTAAAGCAATTCACAGTGTATCGGCCCAATACGGTGCTTAAAGGTGTGTAAAGGCCAATACACTCTGATTCTCGTTACACCCACAATACACTCTGATTCTCGTTACACCCACATGAGCGACAGGAAACTTATAGCTCTCTACTACAAGCAGAGATTCCTAACAATAAGTACACTACTTTGCTTTTCTTTTAAATAAATGATAAAGTCTCATGATTTTAGTCCCTCAAGTGTTGGATTGAGAGAAAAAGAAGAATAAATCAGAAGATAAAAAGGAAAGAAGAAGAAAAAGCATGCTATGAGTTCAAGTGAGAGGACTTACCTGCGCAGTCACCAGTGAGGACTCCACCGCTCCTGCCGTCGCCATTCCGTAAGGGAAGCAATCGACAGGCTCCTCCTTCTAGTGGGGCATTGTGATCTCCACCCACCCATATGTGTGTGTATATGTATAGATACACATCCCCTACTGTTCAAGAACACTCGAGAGGCTTGAGACATATCACTACATATATTTGCTGTTCTTTTTTTTTATATATAAGTTTGACTATTTAATATTAACCAATGGTTAATTGACTTGTGTAATAAAGTTAACTTCTAATTTAATATTACAAATTATATTAATTTTATAATTTTTTATAAAATTATAATTGCTTATTTCGATTTGCTTCTTTAAATAGTTATAAGGATTTCAAAACAAATTAAACTAAAATTCCAAAAATAAATATAATTAAAAAAATATGAGCCAAAAATTTAATTCTTAAAAGAGTAAATAAAAAATTTAAAAATATTTAAAAAATTAAAATACAATTCAAACAAATTTTTGGTTTTATTTTAAAACTTTTTAACTTGCAAGCTAGTAACTTATAATTTACATAATATATTACAAAAATATTTTTCAAAATAATTATAAATTACAGTTGTACATGAATTTTTAACACGTTTAATTATATTCAATAAGATCTAATTCATTACTCAATTAATTTTAATTGAGTGATGAACTACTGATTCGTGAAAACTTGAAATAAATTCACTAGAACTCTTTGAAAACATTAGTATAGGGTAAAGATATGTGTATTATTTCCTTTGGGGGTTGGTGTGCAAAAAAAAAAAAACAAATTCACGACCCTAGCGTCCAATACCCATTATGTACACCCGTTACACCTTTACCGTTACCGTTACGGGTCTGTTTCTCGATACTTAAAACTAATTTAAATTAATGTTGACAAGTGGAAGTGATTTATAAATGGTCTATAATCTTAAATTTGTTGTCTTCATTCAATAACTTGCTTGTGAATAATTAACAGCATTGCCAATTGACCTATTCTTAACAATTTCAGGTTCCTTTGGAGGTAGCTGCACCACTTGACCCTAAAAAGTTGGATGGACTAAGGCTTAGTTTGTCTGGTGAACACCAGTTCATTAATGCTGGCCTCGCTGTTTCCCTTTGTAAACGTTGGCTTCGGTGTACAGGAAACTGGGAAAAGTTATTCCAAAATGTTGGTTAAACTCCATTCACCTCACTTATCATTTTTTATGCTTTGCATAGAGACTATCATATGTATTATCAAGCATAGAATCATCTGGGTTTGTCATCGTGAGAACCATGGGATGTTTAGATATTGATAAAATTAAATAATAATAATAATATGACCAAGTAAAGAGTTGCATATTGAAAAGATAAAAGGGCAAAAACCCCTGTACATGCGAGGTATGGAGAAGAAATATTAAAATTGCATACATTACAGTATACATTATGCCATGTATCTGTTTACTTCAAAAAAAAATTTGATGCTCTATACGGAGTAATCTGTTTTTTTATATTGAATGTTGATTAAAATCCACCAAATTAAGAATATGTTGTTATTCTTCTTCTTGAATGCGCATCCAGTTGTTTCCTTCTTCTTTTTTTCCTACTGTTCAAATTTTTGGAATATGATGTCAGGATAATCAGGTAGCCAATTTGCCGGAGGCATTTCTGAGAGGTCTTTCAAGTGCACATCTCTCTGGGAGAGCTCAGATCCTTTATGACACTTCTATGAAGTCCTGTAATTCATCAGAACTGACTGAAAATTCTTCTGGAGATCTGATCTTTTATTTGGATGGAGCACACAGTCCTGAGAGCATGGAGGTTTGTGCCCGATGGTTCTCTAATGCTGTAAAAGGAAACAAGAATTCATCTTCATCTTCTTCACTTAAAGTTGGAAATACAAAGGAAGTTTGGGGAAATGGTTACATTCGGCATGAAAAGAATAATAGTGAGGGGTCTAACAGAATATTAAAGCAGGTAAAGTCCATAGTAAACAGTGAGATTTAATGCTTCTGACTTCCGGTTGATTGATGATTGTGAGTGTCTCTAGAGTCTAGACAGCTTACATTTATTCCACTATCATGGCTCCTTATATACAGCAGATAGATGTTCTGTATTATGTCTAGATGATTTAGATTATTTCTATTGATATGGCTGCTTATATACAGTGTTAATACCTTGTAGATTCTTTTATTCAATTGCATGGATGTCAGAGACCCTCAAATTCTGCTTCCACGGCTTGTGAGTACATGTGCTTCCTCAGGTATTGCTGCTTAAAACACAAATAATTAACCATATTGTGATTTTCTTCCTCAAAGAAACCCTCTACCTCCTACATAAACCTTATGAATGTGCAAATGACCTAATGCTTTGCTTTTATCTATTAACTCAACAAGGCTGTATCTGCAACATGTCTTGTTGTACCAGTCTATACTATTCTAGGTTCATAGTTCTAGTAGATCATAGTAAAAAAGGTCTTCTCTCACTACCGCAATCCACATCCTTTTTTTTTTTTTCTTTTCCATGGCCTTACAGTGCCTTGAACCAGAACCATATCACTCCATCTCAGCGGTGAAGTCATTGGTATTGTTGTGCTAGGCCAAATCATCTCAATCAACATTCTCTCTTCTTATTTTGTGGGGAATCATATCTTTTTTTTTTT
>JAESVK010000161.1:393036-413102 GCA_017140935.1 Hamamelis virginiana
CCCCCCCGATATCACACGTCTCTTGATATCTTGCTTGAAGTTGGAATGTGTCAAGCAACTGCTATATATTATATGTAGATATCCATAGGAAAAATACTACAAAGATGTGTCTCTTGATAGCTGGCTAGGAGTTAGAATGTGTCGAGCAATTGCTATTCATGTAGATTTTCCATAAGAAAAAAACTACATAGACTGCCAGTCCGCCACTTTTACCACCTCCCTTTATTGCATCTCACAAGGAGCAGGACCCATAAGGGTGTCATTAGTGTGAGTCCCACCCTTGTGAGATAAGTGATAAGGGGAGGCAGTAAAAGTGGTTGCCTGTGTAGAACTGCTCTTTCCATAGTTCTAATAAACTAATATGAGGTGGATAATGATACAGTCTCCTAATTCTAATAGCCTTGACCCATCCTTATACTTTATGGGATCAATAAAGTGGGCTCTTTTTTATTGTTATACGTTATGATATTAGGATAATGAGTAGCTTGTCCTTAATAGTTAAAAACAGAACCACAGCTACAACCTACAAGTACAAAAGAGTTATGTTTTAGGATTATAAGTATGTTGAAGAGTTTCTGTTCAAGAAATTATAATGGAAAATTAATTCACTCCACAATATGTATGATGAATTTTTCTATGTATATTTATTAAGTAATATGAGAATCAAGAAATGCAAGGGTGTCCTTCTGCATGTTGCAACTTGCAAGATACAATTTAGTATAGCTGTGTCCATACAAGCTTGTATTTTGGGTACATTGCTATGCTTGTATTGTCAAGACCCTAGATGTTTCAAAAATTTGATAACTGCTTTATAGAGAGTTGAGTGTAGTAAATGAAATTACGGGTGCATTTAAACAATTTGCTTGCTAGCACAGCTGCTTGGCTGTCTTGGTTTACAATCACTTGATTCCAGGCCTTGCAAGTTACATGTATCTGTAATTTTTAGTACGGAGCAGACACCCATACTAAAACCTTTATCTTTCTATCTAATAAATTCACATGTGTCCATATCTGTTATGTGGAGGGAGGTCTTAATTTTAAGGCACCTGAGCTAGAACTTAAGAAAAGGAGGATTAATAAATTTTGAGATATTATATATGTATATATAATATTTTATAGCAGTTGAGATACTTGAATATCAATGGCTAGTTCATACTACTTATGCAACTAAAAGTTGGATGAGTATGAATCCCTGATGGATTCACACCTTAACTTCAATGTGAAGTTGACTCTTCCTCTCTAATTTTTTTCTTCTCGCAAGTCGGAGTAGGAGTTCTTACTTTCTTGGAATGCCTTACCTATGGGATTCATAAAAAATCCACTATAAAGCACTTAAGCACATGCTTTACACGATTATGGTTTAAACATTTAGGCTTTACATTGGAATTGTACACCATAAATAGGCTTATAATTCCAGTAGAAGCACGTGAAGAAGGAAGGCTCCATTCCCTCCAGACAAAATAGAGATCCTGGGAGATTAGTCCTTTACAATAGAGATTAAGGTGTGTATCTAGTGACGTCTAATCAATCAAATATATCGGCAATATATCGGTATATTGGAGGGTATCAATATGATATTAGAGTTACGTATATTTTCCTTGAAGCATCAACCAATATATCGGATCAAGGACTAAAATATCCAATATATCCATGATATATCTCCGACATTTCTGTATATCGAAGGGAATTGATACGATATTAGACTTACATGTCTTTTTCTCAAATATCTACTGGTATATTCAAAATGTCGAGAATATCGGGATATATTGAATATTGGTAAACATCCAATATATTTGAAAATATCTGAGATGGAGATTTCTTTGTACACAAGATTGTTGATTTATTCATTTGTTTTCTTGTAAATGATGTATATTTTATGTTTAATGTTACGTGACATTTTAATATAGAATTTGTAGAAATTTGTGATGTATTTTGCCCAGTGCAACACACTTTACTGTATCCTATACAACACAAACTTGTTTTATATACTTTAATTTGCAATATTTTGATTCTCAATTGTGTATTTAATTTATTGTTTTGTAGAGTTTGGCAAAAAATTTCCATATTTAACTAATAATATCTATCATGTCTATAAATCGATATCAAAATTTTCGATATGATGTATCCGTGTTTTGGAACCATCAATATATTTGTCGATACTGATATTTAAGTCTTTGAGCAGGATGCCAGGATATCTAAAAAATATCTAGAATATCGGGATATATAAAAAAATCTATAAATATTTGTAAAACACACACACACACACACACACAATATATCGGCCGTTTTTATTGATATTTCGGTAAATATCCAATATTAAAATCAATTAATATCTAATATATCTGAAAATATCAAAGGTGGGTATTCCTTTTTATACAATATTATTGATTTATTGATTTGGCATTGTGTGAATGATATATATTTTGAAATTTTAATGTTATTTGACATTTTAATGTAGGATTTGTAGAAATTTGTAATTTATTTTGCCCTAGCCTATACTATCCATCAATGTTTCAAGGTTCAGTTGAATTTTTTTTTTTTTGGGCTGTTCTACTTAGGTATATATATAATCACTGTGCTATAAAGTAATTCCATAAAACGGCTAGTTGAATTGTATTGATTTTATTTTTACGCAAAAAAATGTCAAGATGATGATAATAAGTCGTAACAGGTTGGGGCTCTTTGTGGGTATCGGTGACTGAAGAGTTTAAGGGTATCCCTTTGTTTGTTATCAGGGGAAATTGGGTGGCTATTTGTAATCCTTGAGTCTTTATTTGCTTTTCCTGTAAGTAGGACACCTTGTCCTCTTTGCCTTTTTAATAAATTCGTTGATTATCAACAAAAAAAAGTCGTAACAAGTTGGGGCATGATGTGATAATAAGGGCATTCTGGATAATGGGCATAAGTCTTTGAAATGCATTGAAAACTTTGACACCTTCTTGTTGAATTAACTCATTTCTCACTCTTTATTGAATGAACTGGTTTAATGCAATATCTTGTTTGGGATTCTTATTATTTAAGTTTTAGGAAGTCTTGTCTAACCTCTAGATGCATTATTGCGATTTTAGATGGACTTCACTATTTGCTTACTTAGGAGGCAGTTTTATACCCCTTCGATGAATGAAGTGTGTTAGGGACTAAGGGGGGTTTATTTCTTTTTTTCTTCCTAGTTTGTCTGTGATTGTATCCATGAAACCTGTCATATGTGTGTTATAATCATCATCGTCATCATCTACAAACATTACATATTGTTGTCTACAAATATCATGTATCTTTTATGTTGCCATAGGTCTCAATGTTCAAGAAGAACTATGACCATCTTCCAAAAGACACATACTTCGGAAATTATAAAGAAGCAACACGTGGTAACCCAAACTACTTTTTGACTTATGGAAATGGGAAATCGGCTGCTCGAATTCAAGATCATCTTCGTCCTAATGGTGCACACAGATGGCACAACTATATGAAGACCCCAAAGTATGGATATGTTATCTCATATTACATAAAAAATTATAAGCATGTATCTAGCTTCATTGTTCTACAGTTAATAGGCCTGTGTGCACATAATTATGTGATACCAATATACAATTGATTAATTGGTGCAGATGGAGGACATTTCAAAATTTGTATTTATTAGATTTTTGCTCCTTTAAATCATGATCATTCCATTGCTTCTTCTGTCTACTTAGCTACTGTTCTTTTACCCTTTTCTGTTTTGAATTATAACTTTGGAATTCTTGGTTAAAGAGAAGAATAATTTAATTTTGTTATTCACACTGTAAGGATGGTTTTGTGTAATTTATTTATTTATTTTTATAGTGAGATAAAAATGGATGAGGCTGCTGTTCTGCATTACACATATCCCAAATTTTCTGATTTGACATCAAGACGTGACCGGTGTGGCTGCAAGCCTACAAAGGAGGATGTTAAAAGATGCTTCATGTTGGAATTTGATAGAGCTGTGAGTTCTATTGCCTGCACTACCATCTCTATTTTGCCCATTTTCTTCCTTTTGAGTTGGAAGCCCTGCCAATTCAGTTTTTTTCTGCCTGTCTTATTCTACTTCAAATGGTTCCCCCTTTGTGCCCTATATATTTTCACCACTTATCTTATTTTTGAGTCACATTTATCATGTCTCTCTAAATTGATTAGATCATAATTATTATGTTATTCTTTTAAAGATTCTGTGTTTTTTAGTTCAAGATGAATTGGCATTTTAGCATCAACAATTATTTTCACATATCTAAAATTCAAGCTTTTAGGTACAAACCTAGCTCTAGAATTCATCTGAGGCTACGCAATTGGGAACCTTGGTAAGATTATACTAGTCTCTCCCTTACTGCTTGTGATTTGGAACTTCTGAACCTATACTTACTATCCCATTGAGCAGTCGACCAGATAAAGGGAACTAGAAATAAGAAATATAAACAAAGCTTTTGAAGAATGCCTTTAGGATAAGAAATATCAACAATTATTTCCACATCTAAAATTCAAGCTTAGGTGCAAACCTAGGCACTGGAATTCATCCGAGGCTACGTAATTGGGAACCTTGGTAAGATTATACTAGTCTCTCCCTTATTGCTTGTGATTTGGATAACTTCTGAACCTATACTTACTATCCCATTGAGCAGTCTCCCAGAAAAAGCTTTTGAAGAATGCCTAAAGGATAAGATTATGGACACTATCTCCTTCTTTAGGATCCCCATTTATTTTTCCTTTTTGTAATGCTTATGATAAATGTTGCAGCTACTGCCTTGGTATTGTTTCCCTTTGATTGTTTTGATGTGATTACTCAAGATTCCTTAAAGGGATTGCATGCTGAATTCTAAAATGCATTCCCTGTATTAAATGGATTATTGTCATATATTGTTTAGATCTGGATGCCCTTTCCATTGTAATTATCTTCTTGTTTTTTTTTCTTTAATATAGTTTGTTTCGTATAAAAAATATCTCTGCTAGATTTTTGTCAATTAAGGATTGATTATAAACCCAATAATTACCATTTTTTCCTTCGTTTTTTGTCAGAGAACCTCTACTAGAAGTAGCTAGAAATTTCTCATTGATGTCTTACTTATATAATAAATTTCTTAAATATGTATGATCGGCAACTGATTTTGCAAAAATAATGTATAACATGCTAGAATACCACTTCATATATTGCATCTGCTTTGGGTGGCTTGTTAATTGCCTAGGCAACCTACAGAGTCATTGCCTGGACATTTTTATAACTATGACCCATTGTAATTAAGGATGTCAATTTGGATGTATGTATATATATCTCTACTGATGAAGTACATGAGGTAGTATATAGGACCATTCTTAGGTTGTGCTGAACTTTGTTTTTGTAAGGTTGGGGTTAAGTCTGATGCAGCAAAAGCATCTTGGTTTCCATTGATGGTAATATTAGTTGCTTACACAAGCTATCAATTCAAATGCATGAAGGAGAAGTGAATTTAAACTTTTGATGGTTGTTCTCTAAGTAACCTGGGCCAAAGTGGTATTGGAGGCATTTTTAGAAATCATAATGGAGGGGCGATCCTTTCTTTTTCTAAGCTAGTAGGTGTTGGTAATCCTATTGCTCATCTTGAGGGGCTTGGGAGGCTTTAAACATGTGTATCACTAATTTTTCACTTGAGGGAGGCTTTCTGCAATCACTTCTTGGGCATCTTCTAACATTATGGGATCTTGGAGGATTGTGTTCTTGGTTAGAGAGATCTCACGTCTTTCGTCTGATGAGGGTTGAGTTCAAGTGGGTGTTGAGATCCACTAATGAGGAGGATGATTTCTTGGTTACAAGAGAGATTACCACGCTTGCATATTTTAGAGAGCACTTCTACCCCCTTGAGAGAGTAGTTTGTTGGGGGCGTTTTGATTTTTGTTTGTGGTTATATAGAAATTTCTCTCTTTGCTCATTTATACTTTGGGGATGGATTCCTTGTTTGTGTCATTGTGCTTCTTTCTTTTTTTCTTTTTCTTTTTTAGTTATCATGTTTCTTTGTTATTTATTAAAAAAAAAAGAAGAATATTCATTGCAGACACTTGATTAGGCTTGAGTTATTTTGCTTACAGCCCTTTCCTGTTATAATTTTGCACCGCAGGCATTCATAATTGCTTCAACTGCAACAGAGGAGGAAATGCTTCGCTGGTAATTATCATACTGAAGAAACTACGTTATATAATTGTATATAAATAATATTTTATTAAAGATGAAGTTCTATGTCAACTTGATTATTTGTTACTTGGGGAATATCACAAAAGAAAATTTTAACTATGTCTTGGCCTCAGCTATAAACATTTTTTTTTCCTTGGTGAAAAGCTATAAACATTTACTTCCTCTTATCTATTCCTTCTCTTTATTTAGGTATGGTGAACATATTGTATGGACTGATAAAGCCTTAAATATGAAACTTTTAAGGAAGGGCATCTTGACACGCATTTATACTCCCATGGTGAGTTCAATGTCTAATTCTTCAATGACATTCTGTTTCTTTGTTTCTTTTATATCTTTGAGGTGTAAAGTATTTAGTTTTGTGTGCACCCCCAGAACCTTTCTAATCTCTGTGTTCATAGGCCATCATTCAAGGATTGAGGCAATCTGGCACTTTTAGTTCAGTGATTGAATCGGCACAGGCAACACTCTCAAGGGACAAGTTCTTGACGTCCATTGAGAGTAGCAACTCATCCAGAGTAACAAGATCCAAAGCAATTCATTCAAGAAAGATTGGGGACATTGTAGACTCTCAGGCAACTGCAAGAAAGGTCTTGGAATTTGCAGAAACTGCTTCTCATGCTGCAGCAATCCCACCATTATCTCCTCCTTGCATGGATGATTCTGCCATAGATATATAACTAATCTTCCCGTTCACATTTCATCATTCTTGTCATCGTCATCGTCATCATCATCATTGTCGCCATCAACCCAATTTAAAGTGCGGGTATGAAAGAAATCAAAGAATTATGAATTGTGACAGTGAAAATAGGAAGTTAGAGAACAGAGAGAGTTTGGCTAATTAAGATGGGGTTCTTCAGTGTTCATTTTCATGGCAGGTTCCCGATCGTTACCCAAGCGCTGGTGTACATGATAGGTTTCAGGTTTAGCTCATAGATTAAAGATTGAGAGGCATAAATCGGGATTTTGATTGCAGGTTTATACAAATCATAAAAGGGATATGAATTTTAGAATGTTGAATCTTGATTTCAAATGCAGAGAAAATTATTATTCTTCAAAATAGGCGGAGTTAGATTTATATATTTTCCATTTGCTAAAAAAAGGAAAAAGAGAAGAATAGAATATCTGTTAGAATGGGAATGGATTGCGGGGCAGTCTTGAAAACTAGGATGGATTGTCTGAATGCTGCTGGCTTCTCCTTCATTCATTCTCTTGACTCTTCTCGAATTAATTTATCTTCCAGCTTGGTATCATAACTCATTGATGTATGTATCATTTAGTTAGAATTCTGGATACAATAAAATCCCATTTATTTGTTTTTGCTGATTTCTTTTTCTTTTTTCTTTTTTTCATTTTGTTATCAATTTTCACTTAAAAAAAAAAAAACAGTGCACTTGGTCTACAGCTATTTCTACATAGATTTGGAATGAACCCCAAACCCTCCCCCTAAACCCAAAACCCTAAACCCCCTAAATCTTAAACCCTAAACCCTAATTCCCTAAACCCTTAACCCTAAAGTTGAAAATAGTTTCTATTTTTGGAGTTATCGTCCAAACATTGCCTTACAGATTGTGTACACTCGGTCTACAGCTAGTACTACATACATTTGGAATGAAGTGGAATTGCATTCCATTCGAACCCTAGATTTCAGCCAACCAAACGGGCCCTAATGAGGTTGGACGCATTGAGGTTTTGATGCACTTTTATATTGTGGGTGGAATATCAGTACACTTTCATATGTTCAAATCCTAAGCCCTTTACCTAAGGGAGTTAGTCGAACTGGTAGGAGGTGAGTCCCTCTATCTTATCAATCAAGATTCGATTCCTCTGAGAAGCACTCAAGAAATTAATTCCTGAATGCACCAGACCGATGTAGAGAAGTGCGCTTTTAAGATTGCTCGAGTTCAGTTATATTTAAATTATCTTTTATTTTTTTGGCATGAAGAACATTATTTGTATAGGAACTCACACACACGATATAAGCCTACCTCACGAACTCTCAATTGGGAATCAAACCCTATACCTCTTATTCATAGGTGAGAAAGATAACCATTACGCTGAAAGTGCTCATCAAATTACCCATTCGTTAGTTCGAGAAAATATAGAATAAAGTTAAATTTTTTATTTTTTATTTTTATTTAAATTAAGCTTGTTTATGAACATAATCGAGTTAGTTAATCACACGTGGCACCATGTTTTTATCACACGTGGCCTAAACTCACCACCTTCAGCTTCCTCAGTTGCTGAGGCCTGAGTGTACGCTTCGGCTCGCTCTCTCTCTCCGTATGCTCCTAACCTGTGCCTCCCCCTGCTTAATGTACGCACCTCTTTTCTCTCTGTGTGTGTCTGTGTGTATAATGTGTGTGTATACATATACACACACGCACACACATATTAGCTCTTTGAAGAATCGATGAAACAAGCATTGCAATTAGGGTTTCAGAGTGTCATAACTATTAGGAGGTTTGTTTTCTATGCGAAAATTTTGAAAATAAAAATAAAAATATTGGATTTTTTTTTTTTTATGCTATTTTCGTCATTTTAAGTACGTAACGACTACAGATTTTGTCTAAAAATTTATGGTTTCTTATTCATATTAGAATTTTTTTTTTTTTTTTTTAACCACCTTTTCATGATGTTTAAACGTATAATATTTGTAAATTTGAATTTCTGAAATTAATAGGAAATTTCTCGGAATTTATTCTCGTTAACTTGCGTTCGGTTGCTGAGAAGATGGAGGGCAAGAAAATCTTCTATTTTTTTTCCCCAAAAATTTGAAAAAAATTTAACTAAGCGAAGGCAAGTTTTAATTAGGCTCGAGTGGAGTTTTTTTTTTTTTTCTTGAACAATGTATTATGTGTAATTAAACATTTAAGTTTAAACTTCTGATTTTTTTCCTACTACATTTTAATTAGTATGCATTTATCTCGATGGGTATTTTACTGTGAAGTCTGGGGAAATTTTATTATGTATTTTCAGCTGTTACACCTGCAATTTTCTCAGGAAAGTTATTTCCTAAGAACAATTCTGTCAAAACAAACAGAACCAATGTGCTAAACTGACTAAATATTATAGATTTGCAGTATCGCCGAGGAATTTGAGAGCTGGAGCATTGGTTTTTCTGAATGCAAGAGCAATGGGGTCTAAACGACTCCTTTCAAATTCTCCGAAACCAGAGTCGTCGCCACTTGTTATGAACAAAAAAGATAAGAAACTGAAGGGATCAATGGATGTAAACTCACTTCATGATAAGGATGTTGTCAAGGTTATTTGATGCTTAACTCATCAATGCTATTATCTTCATGTCCTTTTTATTTGGTGGTATAATAGATAGATTGTATTGATTCACTACTGGTTGGCATATAGGACATTGTTGTAAAGAGTAAATTAATTGAATTTCAGAGTATTAAGGATGAACCGGGAAAAATTGAGGCAATGACAGTTCAGGAACTCAGAACAACATTGAGGTAATCGGAAGTATTCGAATTTAATCAAATTTTTAATTTTTTTATTATTGCACCAATGTCACTCATTGTTAACCAAAGTTCCGAATCATTTGCCCCAAATTCTGAGCCATATTATTATTTGAAAAAATCGAAACAGAGGACGTCTCGAAATTTTTGGATCGATTTTTTTCTTCTTGAACTTAGGCCTAACTTATGCTTCATATCCACATATTGCCCAAATTTGTTTTTGGGGCCCTAATCAAGTCTGAATTCGGCTGATTAGTAGCTGGCTTTTTAAAAGTATGTGCTTAATATATTGATGTTTTCACATGTATTAGTTGAATCCTGCCCCTGGTTTGGTTGCTGAGAATAAGTGTAGAAAAAATAGATATTTAAGCTTCTCTTTTGTTGTTTGATTAAGAAGAAATGAGAAGAAGCTTACCTCAAGTTAGTCATATAGTTGTATTAGGCCTCTTGAGTGGAGATTTCCTCTTTCTCAGGTCCCAAATAAAGGGAACCATGAGGTCTAAACAGTTTATCTATTTATTTATTTTTACCTTCTCTTCACAACCAAACATTGGAGAAGTTTTTTTATTCAAATATATCTGGTAGAATTTCTGGTTGAAATAATACAAGGCATTGAGAGGAATGTACAAGATGCCCAGGGGCGGAGCCAAGGTGGGGGCAGTGGGGGCAAGTGCCCCCACACAACTTTTGCAAAAAAATGAATTTTTATACATATTTAGTATATATTTGGTAGAAAATGTAAGAGTGCCCCCTCTTCAATTTTATTTTCATCCCTTTAAGCTCTTATTTTATAAATTTTAGCCACCAAATTTATAATTGTACTACTTCAAATAGTCATTAAATCATTGGTCATTCTATTTGAGGTCTGAACTTAAAATTTGGCCTTAATTAGTGGTTTTAGAAGAGTATTTATCATTCTATCGGTCTCTAATTTAATATCCAATTTGTAGAAAGTGAAATCAATTTATTTTAAATTATGTAATTAAAATTGGAGTTTAAGTACCAGCAAGGCTGCAATAAAACTAAATTTGCGAAATTTAATAAGTTGACTATGTTCAAAGAGGAGAATAATATATAATGTCAAATCTAGAACGCATATCAATTCTAAATTCATATAAAAGTGTGTGTGTGTGTGTGTGTGTATTTGCCTCTGGCAACGCTGCCCCCGAACCGCCACACATTTATTAATTAATCAAAATAGTGCACCCTCTAAAGGAAATTCGTGGCTCCGCCCCTGAAGATGCCAATCCATGTCGAAAGCTATTTGTCAACTTACTTGTGGATATACATGCAACAATATATTCCTTTTTTTTTCCCCTAATAAATTTTTGCTGAGCAACATATGTTGTCTCTTGGTATATTGAATAATTAACATTTGCAGTATACACATCACATTTTGAAGAGCAATATGCTTTTCATTCTACATACATCCATATGCTTGGCAAAATAGGATATGTGTAGCACTGTAGCTGACCCCGTGTAGTTGGAAGAAGGCTTTATCAAGTTAGGTTTTCTTCATATGTTTTGTGAACTGTCAGTCAAATAGCGCTTTGAATTCTAGAAAAAATTTTAGCTTCTTGAAATTTTCTCTTAGGACTGTTCCCATGTAGAAAGTAAAATTAGTTGAATGCATAGTTTTGACTTCTTTGAATGTTACTTTGCATCACTATGCCTTATGATTTTTAGTGCCTTTTTTTTTTTTTTTTTTTTCATTCTTAGGAGTGTTGGTGTCCCCGCAAAAGGTTGTAAAAGTGATCTTGTATCTACCCTGAAGTGTTTCCTGGATGACAAAACAGAGGGTACAGGTGCTATCCTAATACATTGTTTTTATATTCTCTATTCAGTATTCTGTAATGCCTGTTTGGTTGTTTAGAAGTTGTAACCATACAATTCCAAATTTTCTTTTCCTTTCGTCCATCCTCTCGGCAACCAAATAGAGTATTTTTTTTTAAAAAAAAATTTAATAAAGAGTTTCCTATATGTGCAGATGAAAAAATTCCAGTAGCAGAAGAATGTGTATCCTCTGAGATAAAAACAAACTCCACTGAAGCCGTTTTATCAAAAAGGGAAGCTAAGAATTCTAAGAATATATCTCATAAAGATAATGCTCAAGACATTGATACCGTTCTGGAGGTTTCTGGACGTCAAAGGAGTATGACAAGGGTAAAACAATCTGCATTCAAGGATAAAATTGTCACAACAAAACAGGAGCTGTCAATCAAAATTAATGAAGTTCTGGGTACTGTGAAGTGTATAAATTTGTTTTCTCTAAATTCTCATAAGCCATCATTTTCTTTTTTAAATATCTGTGATTGCTCTCTCTCTCTCTCTACACACACACACACACACACACATCCTCTCTTTACAATTGTTTAAGCTGTTGGAGGTTAACAAATCTAACTGAGAGGATGATATTGTACTGTGGTTAACATTGCTAGACAAGAAGCGGTCAGGGGCAAAGAGAAAAGTATCTTCAGAAATTGGTGGTGAAGTTGTTGGAGCTAGTGATCTAGTTGAACCATGGACGGTTCTTACCCACAAGAAGCCACAGCAAGGGTGGATTCCATATAATCCCAAAACCATGAGGCCTCCACCTCTTATGGATGACACTCAGTTTTTAAAGCTAATGTCATGGAATGTCAATGGGTTAAGAGCTTTACTGAAGTTGGAGGGTTTCTCTGCATTGCAACTTGCACAAAGGGAAGGTTTTGATGTGTTGTGCTTGCAAGAGACCAAATTGCAGGCAAGTACATTATAAATACATTCCAATGAAATTTTAACCCTAGTCCAAGCTATCTATTTGTCTCTAGCTATTTTCATTTAGCTTAGCAGCTGTGCTAACAGATACCTGAAGTATAGAATCAAAATGAGATCAGATATAAAGCAGCTGTGTGAAAACCCAATTTGTCAAATTTGGAAGCTGAAACAGTTTTGACTTTTGAGGTCATTTGAGGGGATGTTGCAAATTATGAGGGAAACAAGAATGCCAAGTGCAGTTTGTTGTAGACTTGTGAATGATGATAAAGCTTTGCATTATTGAATTTTGTCGCTTGAAAATCTAGATTCTTGCAAAGAGTTTTTCCATACAGGAGCTGAACTATTTCTGCTGAATTTGATTAAGACCATGCTTTAATTATTTAAAATGGTATCCTTCATTAAATAGTAACGTTTTTGCTTATTTCCAATATTTTGTGATATTCTCTGTCATTTTGAAAACATTTTTATAGTAGTGAACTCGTGATTTTTTCGGATGCTGAACATTAAATCATGGCCATTTCAACTTATGAGTTAGCCTACTTTAGGTATTTATGTTTATCTGGGTTCCAATCTGTGTCCTCAACAGCCAAGAAACAACCTATTGTTGCTTGGTCTTCCACTGAAGCGGAATATTGTGCCTTAGCTCAAGCAGCAGAGTTTTCCTGGATGAGGACTCTTCTTCATGAGCTTCAAATTGATCTTCCTTCTACTCCTACCTTATGGTGTGACAACAAAAGTGCCATTTCTCTTGCTGCAAATTCTGTGTTTCATTCACAAACTAAGCATATTGAAGTGGACTACACCACTTCATTCGTGAGAAAGTTTTACAGAATATCATCACCATTAAATATGTTTGCTCCTCTGATCAATATGCTGATATTTTTACCAAGTCCTTACCTACTGCAAGATTTCAGTTTCTTGTTGACAAGCTTCTGGTGCAAGCATGCTCCATCAGCTTGAGGGGGGATGTTAAAGGAGAAGGAAGCTGCTGATCAGTTTGTTAGAGAAGTTAAGAGTGAGTTGGATAGTTGTGTTAGTTGAGTTTGTTGTAAATTCTGTTAGAGTTACAGCTGTAGTAACTGGTTCTTAATTAGAGTTCTTCTGTATGCTTCACTATAAATAGACTAGGAATTGTAATCTCTAGTAAGTTGAATAAGAATCAATCTTCATCTGTTTCATTTCTCTGTCTTCTCTTTCATTTCTCTGTTTTGTTCACTATCAAGTGTCACTTTGGTTCTAGAGCTGCTCTTCCACACCCAGAAGCCTAACATGTAAACTTCTTATCAACCCTCAAGTTCAACGTCCTTGTTTCCTTCGTATCTGTCCTTTTTATTTTTGCTTCTATCAACTGTCACTTAGGTTCAGAGCTGCTCTTCCATATTTGGAAGCCTAATACTTACTATAATTTCTCACCAACCTTAGCGAAACAAATGAACCAAAATTTAATAAACTCAACTCTACAAAGCCTTATCCCAAGTACTCGGGGTGGGTTGCATGAATCTTTATTTGCAGTTCTGCTCCATCTAAGGCCTATGATTCATATTCATAGAATTTTGAGCAGTGGTTCACTGAAGGTTCATCCATTTATCTGCGCCAAAAAAGAACAAAAAAAGAACTATTCCTGCTAAATAAGTTATTTAATACTTGTTTCCTTTCACACTTCACAACTTGCCTTAGAGCTTGCCTTACATATGTAAGGTTCTTTTTCTTTTTGGTTTATTGGAAATACTATAGTAACCTTTTAATGGTAACCAATTTGAGGAATTTAAAGAAATCTGTCCCGTAATGGGGTCATATATAAGGTGCTAATGTTTGACTACAGCACATAATTTTCCACGGGAAAGATTGGGAATTGTTAACTTATTCTTTCTTTAGGAAAGCTTACAGATTGGCTATATGCAAGTCCTTTATATGCAACACCTCTTTGTTTTCTTATAACTTATACTATTCTTATTAAGAGGAGTTACCTCCTACTTTTGGGAGGTTGTAGACTATATGCATTCAAAATTATTCCTTCCAGTAGTATATTAATTTTTGCAAGTTTTGTCAAGTTGATCGCTTTCAATGTTTGATGGTTACAATGAATCAGAGTTGTACAAGAATAGAATCCACTCTATTCCACATCACCTAAATAAAAGGTTTGCTATAGCTTTATTGGGCCCTCCACATACAAGCTTAGGCTTTTAGCTTGGAAACTTAACATGGTATTAGAGCATTGGTTATCCAGGTGACAAGGCCCAAACGAGCCTACACAGGAGGGGGAGTGTAGACGAATAGAATCCACTCTATTCCAATTCCCACATCGCCTAAATAAACGGTTTGCGATAGCTTCATATACCTATATTGGGCCCTGCACCTACAAGCTTAGGCTTTTAGGTTGGAAACTTAACAAGAGTCTAGTCTGAAGAGGGAGTGATTGATTGAGGCTTCATGAAGATAATAATGCCTTCTAGTTATATAGGGAAATTGAAAGTTGGAGCAACAAATGCTGAGTGTGCATGCCCAAAATGTTTCACATGTATTGAACAAATTTAAGGAAAATATGATGACAAGTTAACAGTTTTCAGACAGTTATTAAAGCAATGGGTAATGGCAATGGTAGTTGGAAATCAAGCACATTTCCTTTAGAGGCAAGTCTTGGCAGCGCCTTTGATATTTACAACTCCAATATTTAAATAATATGAGTTCTAGCCTCTAAGTATACCATAATATGAGTTCATTTGAAACTCTGTTTTGTCATTTATGAGCAATACTTGATATTTGTGAGACTTAAACGGTAATAGTTGATTGATCAAAAAGCAATGTAAAATGGAGCAAATCGAAAGAACATGGGGTTTAAAAAAAAAAAAAAGAACAAAGAAAGAACAAGGGAGAATATACAATGTCGTCTGCAGCAACTTACAATCACTGGTCTATCTCCCCAACAGCAAACAAAGCACTTACTTTCACTGGTCCTATTTGTTAGTTTGTTGTTGCCTTTGATCAGCTTCACTATTTTGGTATAGTGGGTTTTTAGTTCGTTGAAATTCTGTGTATGTTTAACCCTCTCCTACATGCAACCAAGATCACTGGTAAGTACTTCACACCTTAGTCTGTAGGATCATATTGGAGAGCACATGACTATTGGAGCATGGTATGTACTCTCGTTGTGATTAGTTCTTTCATTTGGGGCTAACCAAAAGTAGAAGTGCCCCATTTAGAATTTTGCATTGTGAAATTCAGGACTTCCATATAGGTCTTTTGGAGGAAAAATAGAGTATTGCTTTGCAAGACAGACAAGGAAGAGCTAAAGCTTATGCATGCCAGCTTTCTAAGCCCATAGAGAAAACATATAACAAATGCACATTTATTCATCTGGAGGGAATGGATTTCAGCTATTTATAATTATTTGTTTTGTAATGGCGGAGTACTATTTTGCTTTTGATGCCTTGACTACCTGTAGGTCTTGTATATAATTGTTTCTTTTTGTATAAGTGTATTTTTTAATCATGGGAACAGGAGAAGGATGTTGAGGCAATCAAACAGTCTCTCATAGATGGCTACGAGAATAGCTTTTGGACATGTAGTGTTTCTAAACTTGGCTATTCTGGTACTGCAATTGTCTCACGGGTATGCTTATTCTTTTTCACTTGAGGGCAGTCTATTTAATACCTTAAAAAGAATTATTAGTTAAGTTTTTATAAATTCATACGTATAAATATGTAACAATTATCATTCTTGCTCTTGCATATTTAGAAGGCATTTGACTTTTGTATCAAGCAATGATTTAATATTATGTTAATTGTTAGCAATGTGGCTATTTCTTCTTCTTCTTCTTCTTCTTTTTTTGTTTTTTTTTGTTTTTTTTTGTTTTTTTGTTTTTTTATTGTTAAAATTTCTGATGTTTTAATAGTTCTGGTCGTCTCAGATCTTCTTACAATCAAGAGAGCATTAGTTAATGCTTCTAGTTTTTAGTTCTCGATGTTGCTATATTCTGAATGCAATGTATGTTCTATCAGTCTAATGTGCAATGTATGTTCTATCATTCTAATGTTCTTCCAGTGACATATGGCATTTCTTGAAACCTGTGTTGACCACTGGCTATGTCATTGCCTAGGCCAGAAAGCTCAACTCAAACAACTTAACAAAGCCTTATTCCAGTTGCAAAACTAAACCACATCTAACTTCGAAAGCGGTGAAGAAATAAAGTGAAGAAATAAACATAGAAAGATTTGTCCGGTTTGGTGGTGTGGCCACTATTATTGAGATTGAGGGTTACAAAAACTCTTCTTGCCTCACTTTTAAATTCCAAACACAATGTTTAAAGTACAATAATTGCTCTACCAGATAATATACAGACATAAAATTTATATAGAGATAAAATTGTTGTAAATACTCAAGTACCCTTGCCATAATAATAACGCCTCTAGCAGCTGGGGACTTTACTACCAAAGCCTGACCCTCTTTTACTCTCAAATCTTGACCCTTTGTTAACTGTAAAAATCTCTAGCATATATTTATATAGCAAATAATAAAAAATTGACTAGAAGGCATTCATCATAACACCATCTAAGTAATTTCACCCACATGGTTCCTTTTCCTCTTCATAAAGAGTTGAGTAAAAATATTACCTTGGCCATAACCTAATGCAAATAGGATATTTCCCAAGACACAAACATTTAGACATCAGATAGTACATTTAGTAGGTGGAACCATTTAATTATGAACCTTGATTTTTCTAAACCCGATCACTGTCCGTCCTACAAGCTTGGGATTGTCTACATAAAAATATATAACAGAGGAGCTATTGCCCAAGCCATACTGTTAATGTATCCTCATGCAATTATTATCATTGTTCCAAGTTGGCATATCATTCTTGTCTTGGTTTTCAACACATTTGGGAGCAGGTGAAGATTCATTTTGCTTTCAACATTTTCTCCTTAGTTGAGATCTTGGAATAATGTAGTGGGAGCAAAAGTGGAAGAACTGGATTTGGGAGCGGGAGCGGGAGTTGGAGCAGGAGCAGGGGATTTTCCCTTAAAGAGGTTCAAAGGCTTGGAGCATCTAGAAAGCATCCAATAATCTAAATTATTGGTGATGAGTACGATTGCCTGATTAAATAAAAGTTTTAAGAAACATACCTCGAATCTAAAGTATAAATGAAGAGGAAAAAACTAATTTCTACAAGAAGAATAATTCAATGACTTCTTTTTCTTTTTCATTTTTTTATTAATTTAAAAAATGTATGTTTTCCAAGAAATATACTGAATTTCACTCTCTAAATGCTTTTATTGCTTTTCATTGATGGAATAAGCGGAAAATTATGTTATATATGTAAAATAACTTGGTTACATGGTAACTCAATGTTTTTTTAAGGTAGTTCAAGGTTCTTTCATGACAGAATTGCAATTTTGAGAACAGAATTCTAAGTGTGGATTCATTATTTCTAAGCTAGAGTGTCATTTAGTATAGAAGATTTTTCCCACTAGGGCTGTGAATAAATTTGTTTAATGGCTTGTATTAACAAATGTCAGCTAATGGGTTGTCTTTTAGTCCTTAAATAAATTACCAGGATTGACGGCTAATTTATTTTTATTTCATACCTTTCTATCAATCACAATCCACAGCCTGATTATTTTACTGCAAGCATGCTTTTTGATTTTTCAATAGCTTTTCTATTTTGTTATTTGGTGGTAAAGATCATCACTTGTCTCTCAGATAAAGCCACTTTCAGTCAGATATGGCCTCGGTATATCAGATCACGACAGTGAAGGACGGCTTGTGACTGCAGAGTTTGATTCATTTTATTTAGTAAGTGGATACGTTCCTAATTCTGGAGATGGTTTGAAACGACTGGTAATTGCCCTTGCACCACTTGTTATGATTTCCTGCCATTTCGCTCTTCAGAGTAATGAATAGTTGTTTTTGCAGTCTATTAATTTTAAAGATGAAACTTTCTTGGACTAATGGTTCTGCTTTTAATACTAGTCATACAGGGTTACAGAATGGGATCCATCTCTCAGCAGTTATATGAAAGTGAGTTGTGCACTTGTTGGTCATTTATCTTCTGCAAAATATATTGTCTATCAGATGATTGCCTTTTCAATGCCTGATCGTTCATACTTTTATCCTTGAGAGTTCTTTTAGAGATTCTCTTTTTGCTCTTCTTCACCACCAGAATTATTTGTTTATTTTGTTATATGTTGGATATCTTACATAACCTTACATAACCCCTCGAGGAAAATTATCTCTGGAATTAAGGGCTTGGGTGCATGAATTTGATTTGTGCACCCAGTCATACATTTACAAATGGGTTATTTTAGCCATGACATTTATAGCGCATATGCCACGTTATCATATTTATCCCATTGAGTCCATTGATATAAATTCAGCCAAAAATATGTTAAAATGGGCCCACAGTGCACATAAAGTTGTTAGTGGATTTCAGTTCAATGCTATTGAATGAGGGAGATCTTCAAACTTTGATCAGCACATGTGATTAAACCGCACAATGTTCAATAATAAAATTATGTTTGTGCGACCCTTGCAGGATCCTCTGTCCAATGGTAGGGCACTTCTCTTTGGAATTCATGCAATATCCTCTTTACTAGTGTGCTGTCAATACACCCATGAAACTGCCCTCATCATACCTTTTTTTTTTTGGGTCTCTGAACCTGTGTTCTTTATTATAATATATTAATTTAGTTTAAAATCTGGAAATGAATACTCAATACAATATTCTTATGGATGGGATTTGATGCATATGGCTTCTTCCTGTGCATGATGCAGGAACTGGAGAAGTCAAAGCCTGTCATTCTGACTGGTGATCTGAATTGTGCTCATCAAGAGATAGACATCCACGACCCTGCTGTAAGTGTATTAGATTTTGACGTTGTGAATGTTTCCTCTTAATGTTAATTTTACTGAATTCTAAATTGTAGCCAGTGTATTTCAAGCAAGAAATAGGCCATCTACTTTGAATAAAGGGTATTGTGTTGCTAAATATGGCCAGTCCTTGTTTTACTACACTCAAGCAATTGCTGATTTGTGATCGGAACACAGTCAAAATAGATTCTTAGCTTGCAATGATATTTTCTCAATTGGATTGTTTCATTAAAGTTTCATGAGTTACACTGCATACTTGAATGTACGAACTGTGCTATGATTCATGAACTTTTACCCTCTAAATGCTGGATTTGCTCTTTGATAATTGATAATATAAAGGGCTCTTAGCTTCAGTCTTGTACTGGACTCATGGTAGAGATTTATGGAGATTGATTAACAAAACAAGAAATTACAGCCTTGACTATGTTTACATTGCATACTTGCAGTTTCCAAATTTGGGCATTCACTTTTTGAGTTTTAAGTATTCTTCCATTTGCTTTTCTTTACTTCCTAATTGATACATCAATCCATAGGGAAATAGAAGAAGTGCAGGGTTCACAGTTGAAGAAAGAGAATCATTTGAAAAGAACTTCTTATCTAGGGGTTTTGTCGATACCTTTAGAAAACAACACCCTGATGCTGTTGGCTATACTTACTGGGGCTATAGGCATGGTGGCCGCAAAAGTAACAAAGGTACTTCACAATTTACGTTCTTCCATTTGGGAACCTTTTCTAGGGTCTGCAACGATACACACTGTTGTAGCTTTCTTTGATATTGTCTTTTTTTTTTTTTTTTTTTTTTT
>JAESVK010000161.1:413202-431909 GCA_017140935.1 Hamamelis virginiana
TTTTTTTTTTTTTTTTTTTTTTTTTTTTTTTTTTGGGTTACAACAGATTTTTTTTTAACTCTCTTATTGAACACTCTTCCATGTTCTTTTTTCTTTTCCTTGAAGTTGGTACTTGGAACCTATTAAATTGAAAAAAAAAAAAAAATAGACGATGATACATGATGTCCTATATGAATTTTAGAAATTATTTTGCATGACAAACCAGTAAGTTTTAATACATAAGAAGGGTATCTAATCCAATGGTCAATTTTTCAAAATATGTTCTGCAAGTCGTTTTCTTAGATCTAGTCAGGCATCTTTTGCTGTCACAAGGTCCTTGAAATATGATTTATGCCATTTGATCATTTCGTATATTCTTGTTCTCTTATTTACTCATATTGAAACGTGATGATATAGGATGGCGGCTCGACTACTTCCTTGTCTCAGAATCAATCACCGACAAGGTTCATGATTCGTACATCCTCCCAGATGTTGGTGGTAGCGATCATTGTCCTATAGGGCTCATTCTCAAGCTCTAGTCTCATTATACAATTGGAGCAATTACTAATGGCATTAGGATTGGTATATTTTGGCCGAGCACCATTGGAGCCAGTTGCTGAGGGCATCAGGGTTGATGTATCAACACAGTCTATGGAGAAAAGTTTTGATGGAGGTGGTGGGGATGAAAGAAAGCTCTTTTGAACCCATTTTACTGGTGCCTAGAGAACTAGGTTCAGAGGTATAGTGTCGATTTGTATTTTGCACTAGTAATTTGAATTTTGAACTGGGTGGAAAATTGAAAAGCATTTGAAACTTAGAAATTTTTGTTTGTAATATATAATTATGCTAAGTTTGTAAGATGCATGCTATTTCTTGCTCCATATTGGTTAATGAGCATTGTGTCTTTCTTACCAATTAATTCTTGCACCAAGAACAAGAATATAACTATATATGTAGGGTTAGTTGATAGTTATTAGCAGGGGAATGGAAACAACATACGGGCCAAACCATCTACATGAGGATTTGAATCCGATACTTTTAAGATTCAAAGTCCAAGTGAAATGCCACTGTGGAGGAGATGACCAAGGGGGAAACAGAATTTAAACAGAATCAATTTTCTTTGACACCAATCTTTAAAAATCAGAAGAGGCGGGCATAGCATAAAGACCTTCCTTTGAAGACATAAACTCTGGCATTTCCCATCCAAAACCCAGGGATGATGCAGCGCAAACATGGCTTCAGAACTCTAAACAAAATAAAATTATCAATAGATTCTCCTCAATACAAAAAAGACAGCAAAGGATTAAGATGCTAATATAAGGTATACCTGTGACCTGACGCAACGTTGCGTCAAGTGGCTCTCGTAGAATCAATTGTAGAATAGATTTTGAAAATTCGACTGGATCTCCTTTTTTATGTTACTTTTTTCTTGGTAGGTGTGATTTATTGGACATAGATCCATTTTTCAATTTTTTTTGATTCCTTGGAAGTTGAAATTAGTTTTTCCTGTTCTTGATGGTATCATAATGGCATAGACATGCCAAAAATTATGGTAATCCAACAGTTAGTTTCTGAAAAAACTGATTGTGAAAAAATGGTGATATTTTAAAGAACAAAAACTTACAATTTTCCACAGACCCTCCATGCCACTAAAAACCGCTGTTAAAACGAAGGTTAACCCATTGAATCTCCTTTCCAGTAAACACTGCTCGCTGAAATCCTCGTCGGTTGCCCATCATTGTCGTCCATCTCGATCTCTTGCGGTAACTCTCTCTCTCTCCTCATTTGCCTCTCACTCTATCTCCTCCCCCTCACGCTCCCTGCCCCAATGCCCTCTCCTTCCCTCTCCTTCTTTCTTTTCCAAACCCACAATCTCTCATTGAAGATGATATCCTTTTCTGAAATTCAGCTTCCAATAAAAAAACTTCAATAAGGAGTTGCTGATCAGTAAGAATCAATAAGGGAACTCTCAAGAACGGTATAAAAGTGGCTCTGAAACGAAGTGAACGGAGTTCCACAAACATCTTTGCTTGTTGAAAAGTTACTGATTTTAGTTAGGGGTGTTCAAAAATCCGTCCATCTGCCGGACCCGACCCGACCTCATCCGCAACTTGCAGTTACAATGGTCAGGCGAGTTGGGTTGGGTGGATTTGATTAATTTTTGGTGGGTTGATTCGATTGGCGGGTATAGAGGTTATAACCCGCTCTCACCTGCCAAATAATTATATATAAATAAATAATCTTATATAAAATAAATTTCATTACTACCTTATATTTTTCCTTAATTGAAAATGCTTGCAAGTTAGTGTTTTTAATCTTATTAGAGATATTTATGATGATAGTTTGAATATGCACTTATTTTGTTTGACATCCTTTCAATTTTGAATGTAAAACCATATGTTAGTTTGTAAAATTTTTTAATAACAATGAACCTTTATTATTATGTATCTAGTTAGTATTATAGGGTAATTTATTTTGACACTTTAGTTTATTACTATTGGAAGATTTGTTTGGATTATAGTTTAATTATTAAATAACACAATATTGCATTGTTGGATACAAATTTGAGGTGTTTTTGCTTGTTAAAAGGGTTTTAAGAACTTTAGGTGTTTTAAAAAAAAAATAGTAATGCTTCACTCGCTCAATCCGTCCAACCCGTCGATTGAAATCCGCCATATATTTAACCAATCTGCTGGTTATTGAGGTCGGCGGTTTAGTTGCAGGTAGGAGAATTAGCCACCAACCAAGAACAGATTGATTGGCAGTTTTACCCCTCACCCGCTCTCACTCGACCCGCGCCTCTAATTTTAGTATTTCAAAATTGTAACAGGTCTTTTTTAAATATAATAATAATAATAACAACAATTGAGAGAAAGAAGGCGATTCTTGAAAATAGTATCATTAACAGGGTTACTTTTATATTTATTTATTTAAAGAGAAAGAAAAAACTCGAACCTACAGCTACAGTTGGTCCTTGGATTTTCATTGCCAACGTGGCGAAATCCAATTGGTCTTCGTGACACAGATGCGTAAGTTTCACTCTCCAATTCCAAAAACAAACACACGGCGGACACAAATCAGGAGATACACACACACACATATAGAGAGAGAGAGAGAGAGAGAGAGAGAGGAGTGTATTGAGTCCGCCATGGCAGCTCGCAAGAGAGCTTCATCCGACACCACCACGAAACCCTCTCCAATCACAGCTACATCCCAACACAAACCCCAAGAAACCTCGTCATCTTCAACCTCACCGGACCCTCCAATTGCTCCATCAAAAGCACCTCAAATTCTCAAAGTCTCTCTCCTTTTCTTCGTTCCATACTTCTACCTCCTCATCTTCCACTACAAGATTGAGAAGGAGCTCAAGAGATCCATCCTCATCAACGCTATTCTCAGCGCCGGTGGATTTTACGTCACGCTTCGTATGATTCCCGTCGCTTCAACCTACGTTTTGAGGCGTAATCTCTTTGGTTTTGATATTAATAAGAAAGGCACTCCTCAAGGCACTATCAAAGTGTGAGTCTCTTCATTTCTTTTTTTCTTTTTTTTACTAATTCGTTGCGATATTTAACTTGTAGTTGAACGTGATCTTCTGATTGTGAATGCATAATTTGCGAAATCTAGTGATATGTGATTAACGCTTCTATCGAGTTCGAGATCTTTTAAGCTTCTATTTACTCTGGAATTAGAGGATTTAAAATTATTTGTTGATGCTTTGGAACATTGATTCTGATTTAGCATTTGACAAAAATGTAACCGCTATTTAACTTGTTGCTGAGTGTGATCTTCAGATTATAAATTCACGACTTTTTGAAATCTAGGGATATGTGACTCACGTTTGTACGGAATTCGAGATCTTTTAAGCTTCTATTTAGTCTGGAATTTTAGGTTTCGTGTTTATTTATTGACACTCCAGATCATGGGTTCTGATTAGAATTTGACAAAATTATAACTTAGCATGTGTTGACGGATCATTTGTTTTTGTCATTGAAAAATTTGGTGAAATTTGAGGAGGTGAAAAGTTTTTAGCAAAAAAAAAGAGAGAGAGAGAGAAGGTGCATGTATATGTCTGTGTGTGTGTATATATATATATATAGGAAATGACGTCCTTACCTATCTTATCATTAGTCTATCCCTGTTGGGAGCCATAGGATAGGTATGTTGAAAAACCGGTCATTGGATTAGACAATCCTCTTATGCGTGTCATGTCTGACCAAAATTATAGTGATCTAACAGTCGGTTTTCAAAATACAAACTGTGAAAGACTCTTACAGTGTCTACTGATGGATGCTGTCATCACAGTTGTTTAACTTCCTGTATTTTGAAAGTACCTATCTCAATGAAAGTGGGCTAATGATTATATGGATAAGGATATCCTTATAAGGTCGGTACTCTGTGTGTGTGTGTGTGTGTGTGTGTGTGTGTTCACCAGTTTGAGGGGCTTGAAAATTCATGGATCAGGTGCAAAATGTTTTTCAGCACGTCATAGTTTTGGATGATCTTCTCCATCAAGATTTCTTGTATATGTGTTAGCTGGACCCTAAATAAGAGGTTTACTTGTGATTGTGGATGGTGTGCAAGCCATAGGAGTGGATTTTTCATTGAAAGATTTGTCATAGGAAACTGCTGTTGGTATCATGACGTGCTCTTCTAATGGCACCGGAAGAGCACATGCTGTTGGTACTATCATGCGTGTGTGTGTGTGAATCGATGCACGTGAGAAAAAAACATTTAAAAAAAAAAATAGAGTTATGTTTGAATGTTGTGAGTCAGATCAATCAATTTTCTACTCTATAATTATGTAAAAATGTTTAATAGAATATAAGTTTACTTCTCTTGCATAATTTATAATTTATAAAGTTACATGTCAATTCCTACTTTTGTATTACATATGAATATTATACAAGGATTGCATCATTTCTAACCATATGAATACCTTGATTTTCGTTCAAATCTTTTGTGAAAACCTTTATAGTTTATACCAAACAGACATTACAATTTCTTCAAACAAAACCAAATGATAAAGTAATTTCTATTACAATTTTTTTAGATAATTATTCTTTCAAGTAGGTCGAACCCTAAAATAATGCATTGCATTATTTATATTTCAAAAAGTGTCCTCTTAAGGTATCATATCATGTGGATTGAAATGGTTTTTTTTTTTTTTTTCACATTTATTTTCTGTGATTACGTGAATAATGAACAAAGCAAAATTAAATCAAGTTTTAAGAGAAGTATTAATAAAGATTACCATTAAATAATGGATTGGCTCCTCGAATGAAAATAAAAACCTCCAATGGTATTAAGTCCATACACAATGAAAAGGAAGAGCGCTAAATGCAGTATGTATGATTGTACGTAGAACATTTTGAGAACTTTGGAATCTGCCTAAGAAAGAATTGCTTCTTAAAATCATCAACTGTGTTATGTATAAGCCATTTGGTTGCTTCTGCATGGAGGGATTTATCATGTACAAATTTTGGTGAAAGGGTGTATATGAGAAAGTGGGATACGGTTGTACCCATGGGCAATTGTGAAAAATGGGTGGAAGGAGGCAAGGGATGCCTCATTATACCATCAGGTACGTGTTTTGTGTAGGGAGCCGTTAGTTGAATGGCTAAAGCCTTTTTTTTTTACCTGTTTGTTTGCTACAAAAGGGTTATAACGTTGTGTAGGGATACAATTGTAATTTCAAATATAAACGACGAATTAAGAAAATGTATATAAAAAATGAAAATGGTTTTTACTTTTATATAGTAGTATGATATATACGGCTTCTATTATAAGGTGCACCTTATAATTTCATGTTCTCCAAAAATCATAGTGATCCAACGGTCAGTTTTTGAAAAAACTAACTAGGAAAAACTGGTGACATTTTAAAGAACAGAAAAGTCACAAATTTTCAGAAACCGACTGTTGGATCACTGTGATTTTTGGCAAACATGAAATTCATAAGCAATTCATCTAGTCTAACAGTCAGTTTTCAATATATGATATGCATTTAGCCATATAGAGGTCACCTTATGCAAAGTTGTGTAAGGTGCACCTTATAATAGAAGCCCTGTGTGTGTGTGTGTGTGTGTATTTCATTATATCATGTATCTCACATTTTATTAACTAACAACTCTCACTCAAACTTGGCTTAAAGATACTATTTTGTGTTTCTCAGGCCTGAGTCGTTGGGTATTGTTATTGGAATTGTCTTCTTGGTGTTGGCGATCTTATTTCAGTATTTTAACTTCACAGCAGACTCAATTGTAAGCATATTATGTTTTAAAAGATTATATCTATGTTTTTTTTTTTTTTTAATTTTTCCTAGTCCAATTTCAAATTTTAAAATTGCATCAACAAATGAATAGATTTCTATAGCATGTGTTTATGTCTGTTTTACCATTTCTTGTTTGTTATATTGGAGTGACATGTGGATGCGTTGCGCTCACAAAGAAAGGCTGAAACCATGCTCATGTCAAGTATACAAGAACAAAAAAAGAATCAGACAGGGGAAAAAAGTGAATCCTGATAAGAGTAAAAATAAAATAAGGTGAATCCAAAAAGTTAGCGAAGGGATCTCGAATACCAAAACACACCGACACGGAGCCTTTCCAAACACAACAAGATTCCTGACTAGATTTGACTTAAGCTTTACAATAGAAAATTCTCTTAATTCTCTCCTTCCAAAGGTTCCCAAAAATTGCATGGGGTTTATCAGAATTATGTTTCTTTATTGAGCAGTATGACAAATGCCACATACCTAAGTATTTAGAATGGTATTTTTTTTTTTTTTTTTGAATTTAGAAATGTTACTTGTACGAACCTATCTATAATGGTAATATCAGTTGAGAAGAGTTCCTTTTTATTGTGGTTTTACATGTGATTTTTTGGACTATGTGAAAGGAAAGGAATAGAAGGATTTTCCAAGGGAAAGAAGACTCTTTAGAGAGCACTTGAGGAATAGTTTAGCTAGGAAACCTTTTGTGGAAGGGAGCAGTTGTTTTAGAAGTGCACAAGTCCTTCCAACTTTTTTTGGATACTGTTCAATTTTGATTCTTTGTAGGTGTTCTTTCTGTTGCTTTGTATGACACAAGTGTAAGGGGTCAATTTCAGCCCCTTTTTTTTCCTTTTCTTTAATGAAATGTCACTTACTTTATGTGATGATAAAAATAAATAAATAAATAACCCATGAATTTGCAATAGTAGTTAAGGTAAATTGATATAAGATTCAATTGTGGGTTTCTTTATTAATAATTGGTTCGATTTTAGAATATTATTATTCTGCTCATAGAAAAATAGTTGATTTTTCATGTTGTTGCCTGATTTTGGGTTCAAAGACTTCTTTTAAAGGTGAATCTGTAACATCCTGTGATACCTTAGCATGCCTGTCAAACAGATAGAAAATGTATGGGGATGACATTTACATTGAATTTTACTCTTGATTCTATGTTCAGTTTCATTTGTCTTAAGGAACCTTGAAGGTGAGGGATGATTCCTCTTATTCATGGTGGTTTCACAGCATTCTGTTTTTTTTTCCCTTTGATTGAATCTTTATTTATTATTTTAAAGTATCAAGTATTTCATTCATGCAGTGGCTTGTTGAGTACAATGCAGCATTAGCATCCATCTGCTTCATGACTTTGCTTGGATTTGTAGATGATGTCCTTGATGTCCCTTGGAGAGTGTGAGTGTTTTGGTCATCATTGAATTTTTTCTTGCATCTAGAAGCATTTATTTTCCACAGCATAGATTTCTGAACTGTTGGTATCTTTATGTGCTTCTTTGTACTTGTGAAGAACAGGAAATTAATATTGCCGTCATTTGCTGCTCTTCCCCTGTTGATGGCCTATGCTGGACATACAACTATTATTATACCAAAGCCTCTCACTCAATATGTTGGACTAGAAGTTTTGGATTTAGGTAAATAGTTTCTAATACTGAGAACTGATATAAGGTGTAGTGTCAATGTACTGTCGTCCCCCCCCCCCCCCCCCCCCCAAAAAAAAAAAAAAAAACCCACCCCAACCCAACCCAAAAATAAAATAAAATAAGACCTATTTACATGGATGTTCGCTACTCTTCTCATTCCTGTAACTCATTTATTTTTTGGGTTTTTTATTTATTTTTTATTTTATTTATTTATTTATTTTTTTTTTGGGCGCGGGGGGTGAAGAAGATCTGATCGGTGCTTACTAGGTGGAATTGGTTCTGTGTAACCGGACAATTAGATGCTACACTTCACTTGTTGGTTGTTGACTGAGCAAGTTTTAAGTCAGCAGTTTTGTTGGAATTTTCTCTTTAATTGATATTTGGTTTAATTTCTAATTTTCTGTAAGTGATTGTATGTGCGCTAATGATCATTTGCAAAGTGAGACGCCATCTGTAAAGATCTTTCCAGAGAATTTGAAAGATGTGCAAGCAAATATATCAGAGTAAAAGATACGGTTAGAAAATGTTACATCAATACTTGAATTACATTAAAAATACTTTATGCAAGATGATTAGCATCAATGGGTTGTTTGCATGAATATAATTACTGTCGTAGCAAAAAAGGGCTGGGGGGTGGGGGTGAGGAGGATTAGATTTCTATTTGAATGAGTGGAAGTAAATTACTATTTACTTGATCAATAGGGACTGTACTTGAACCATTGATGTTATCTTGAATGTTATTGTTTACCCTTCTACCATTACTTACAATTATGCTTTTGCAGGATGGATGTATAAATTATATATGGGGCTCTTAGCAGTATTTTGCACAAACTCCATCAACATTCATGCTGGCTTAAATGGACTTGAAGTTGGGCAGACAGTTGTTATTGCATCTGCTGTAAGCTTGAAGTCCTGTAAAATAGTTAAAATCTGCCTTCATTATGGAATCTAATGCGTCTTAGCAATTTACAGATTTTGATACATAATGTCATGCAAATTGGAGCATCTACCGACCCTGAGTATAAACAGGCTCATGCATTCTCTATTTATCTTGTTCAACCATTATTAGCCACTTCCTTGGCTTTGCTTTCTTACAACTGGTAATGGTACTGTATGTTATTTACTTAGCTGCATATACAGATGTACTCATTTTGTTCTTAGCCATTTCTGTTCTCTTGCATTTTCTAGGTATCCTTCTTCAGTTTTTGTTGGTGACACCTACACATACTTTGCTGGAATGACTATGGCTGTTGTCGGCATTTTGGGCCACTTTAGGTGTGTTTCCTTTCTTGTCTTTCCATAATTTTACATTTTTATTACTAGTTTAATGGCATAAATCATATGCTAGGTAAGTAGCACAAACAAATCTATGAAGGAGTGTCCATGTCTGACACACTGCAGACTGGTCCAAAATTTTAAAATAGATTTTTTTTTTTTCATTACAGAGTCTGAACTAACACTCAGCTGCCATAGTGAGAAAGATGTGGGCCTCGTATACCCTCTAATTAACCTAAAGGCCAAAAGCCAATGACTATCTACTTTTCATGGGACTAAGTTTAATTTATGAACAAGGCTACCTAATGCCTTTTTTGTGGGGTCGGTAGGGGGTTGTTGTTGGATGACAAGTCTATCCGACTTAAGAACCACATGCTAACCCTTTCAATTCCAAGGATATGCATGTAGAACAAACTAGTCATCCCACAACTACCTACCAATGAGCCATAGCTCAATTGGTATTCGAAGGATTTCTCAAGTGACTGTAGGTGAAGAGGTGAGAAGGTCTTTTCCCCCCTCATAAAAAAGGTTGGAAATTTAAGCCAACCAAGGAAGTAGAATAAAGTTAGGTATGTTCTAATTTTTGTGGAAGTTTTAACAATGATTAAATTATTTTAATTAAGACTCTGTTGGTTCCAATATCTCTGTTTCTTTCCTTTAATTTTCCTTGATAAACTGAAAGTTTCACTTAAACAAAATTTCCTCAACTAATGCATTTGATGAAAGACAAATCCCAGTACTTACGGGTAGAGTGTGGACATTCTCTTTTTTAAAGGAAAAATCACTATTAAAGAGACTTCTTTCAGAATAATAGGCAAGAGTTTTTTATTCTATTTTTTTGTTTGTTTGGATTAAATTTTGGAAATTTGATTTGCCTAGATGTTGTGGCGTGATCTGGATCTTTTCTTTATTTTACTTGTTGTATACATTTGATTTTTCTTTTCATTGTATGCCTCGCCTCTCTCTCTCTCTCTCTCTCTCTCTCTCTCGCGTGCACACACACACACATGTTTGTATATTTGCAAGTTGGCGATTTGTGAAGGAAAATTTTCATATTTGAATTTTTCTGAATGCGTTGAATTTTTATAGAACAAACTATCAAGACAAAAAAAAAATGTCAAGTGACGTTAAATGTTTCATCGTGTAATCACATAACTTCAATGGATTATGATAAATTATAAATCAATAGGACATATATAATTGTGAAAAAACTTGATACTAATTTTTCCTTGATTTATGTTATATAAAATTAAAATTAATTTTCATTTGCCTAGATTTTTGCTTGTTCTGTTTTCTCATCCTGTGCACTGCATGGGTTTTCTGCTAGTAGCTCTTAATTCGAAATAATGAAGTTTGAAAATATATAAAATTTATCATGTTGACGATGAGATCAAATGTAACGATTAAGTGTCCTACAGAGCTATGAAATTTATTGGCCATACCATCAAATTTTTAATCATTGTTTGTATTCTTTCGAATTGAGTAACGAAATGGACTAATATGAATTGAAATGGTTTTAATTCGGCCGCGTCCCCCGGTTTAGTTGCTGACACTTGCTTAAGATAGGGACACTTCTTTCTTTTAATATCCGTGCATGTCCTTTTTACAATGCTTATCAATTTACTTAATAATTTTTAGTTTAATATTGTTACAGTGAAACACTCCTGATTTTCTTTATTCCTCAAGTTCTGAACTTCCTCTTATCGCTCCCTCAGGTTTGATCAAACATCTCTCTCTCTCTCTCTATGTGTGTGTGTAAAACAGGCTGTTAAGCTTCTAACTTGCGGTTATTTTCTGCAGCTTTCTGGATACGTTAAATGTCCAAGGCATCGTTTGCCAAGGTAACTTTCTGTGTACTCTCACTGCTGGCTTATGTTCAAGGAACCATTACAGGCACCATATGTGAATGTTCCTTTGATATATTCTGGATCTTTTAATGTTTCAGGTTTGATCCTAAGACAGGACTGCTCACTGGGACAGATGATGGTACACTTGTAAACTTATTTTTAAGGCAATTTGGCAGGATGTCGGAAAAGTCACTTTGCATCCGACTTCTTGTCTTTCAGGTGATTGAATCATGTTTCTATTGTTATTTACTTTAAGGCCTATTGTATTTATGAAAATATTAATTCTAGTTTAAGGACAGAAGTCTCAATGCCCGAATCAGAGTAATATTGCTTAGATGTTTTGAACAGAATTTCCAAAGCCCAATTGTTAACAAGTCCTCTCAGAAAAACCTGCATCATGTGAAAAGTAGGGAAAAAAAGGGATTGAACCATGAATTGTGAACCATATGACTTCAAGCTATATGTGGCAAGAGCTGACTTGAACCTACCAAACCCACCTGAAATATTTGGTTTTGGTTGACAAAACAAAGTTGAATTTGGGTAAAGTGATTGTTTAACATGTATTTCAGTGGGCTCTGAGATCCAACCAGGCAACCACTATATGTTGTAGTGTTTTTTCAAATATTTAGCTCTTATAACCATGTTAGCAAGTTGCTATGTAGTGGTGTCAAAATGGGCAGATCGGGCTAATGGGCTAATGGATCGGGCCAAACGGGCTATTGGACGGGCTAATGGGCGAATTGGATCATATCAGATCAGGCTATTGGATCAGTTCGGGCCGCTTATCGGACTTGGAAGCGGGCTGACCCATTAGACAAAAGACCCTAACCCAGTCCAGTCCAGTCCAATCCATTTACTATGGATCATATCAGCCCAGTCCATTAGCTATCAGACTTAATTCGTTAGCTTATCGGCCAGGTCAGCGGGCCAAATGAGCGGCCCGTCCATTTTGACACCACTATTGCTATGGCCGACCTCTTAGTAGTGGATCAGGTTAGGGTTAAAGTGGCTTTCAGGTTTCAGCCCAACCCAAACCTAACTCATTGCCAGAATGCCACCTTTACTTCCAATGTTGATCTATTATTTTTTAGTGCTGTTGAGTTTCCAAATCATTTTCCAATCTCGATCTCTTACTCGGTAAATACACTATTTAGAGTTTTGTGTATGTATATATGTTCGTTGCAAAATATGCTTATTTAGCATTTGGGATTATCGGATGCATAAATCTATTCATTCTTCAACAGGCCATTGGATGCTGCTTCTGTTTTGTTCTGAGGTGGTTCCTTGCTGGTTGGTATAAATGAGGCAGCAACATCGTCAAAACAATCTTCAGGTTGCAATCATTAACATGCGACAACAATTACTTGTTGGCTGGGTCTGTTGTATAATTTAAATTTTGTGCGCGAGAATGAGTTGCTTAATGCTGGATATGCTAGAGAACATCTTTCGCTGGAATACGCACATCACCTACACTTATAGTTTTGAGATTCTTGCGGGCATTGCTGACAATTTTTTTCATTTGTCCGTTTTTAACCTTTTCGTTTGCTAAGTTGGGCAGTGCTAACACAATATGAAAGAGAGGGGAGGGTGGAACACTTTCATGAGTTGAATTTATGTTGTTGAATTTTGTACTTCCCTCATTTAGAATGAGAGGATAAGTTGGCAAGAAAAGTGCAGTTTTTAGAAAGCCATGGCAGTATCAACCTCTGGTGCTCGAGGGTAAAAACACCAAATGATGCATCTCCTCTTGAAGTTCTATTAAGGTGAAAATGTGACATGCTTGATGTGGTTGTTTTCTGTTATTTATTTATTATTATTTTTAAATCTTCTTTATTTAATTTTGGCAATAAGGTTACTCTATTATAATCTGTTTTTCTTTATATATATATATATAGAGAGAGAGAGAGAGAGAGAGATGGGGGGAAATAATCTATTAGCATATGCCAAAAGTTAGCACGAAGTTCATAGGTAATTGTGGGATGCATATTTTAAAAATATAAATGTAAAACAATCTTCAGATTTCACTTTTACTTTTTTTTGTTTCATTGAATTCAACTCCTGATTGATGTTAATGACACTGTTTCTGTTGATACTTAGCCAGTGTGTTAGGTGAAAGATGGGTTTAGGGTTCAAAGAATGGATAAGGATTACTTCTGTCGTATGAACAAAATGAAATATAATAAAAAAAAGGTATATATAAATCATGGAATGACGTGGTCTACTTTAGACACCTCAGTATAGACATTGTGGTGTCAAAATGGACTGATGGGTTATTGGAACGAATTTGGTTTGGCCTGTTAAGCTATCGGGCTGGACTGGGCCAGTCCAATAAGAGGCAAGGCCTATCCGATTCGGTCCATTAAGGTAACAGGCCGGATTGGGCTAATGGCTCGAATTGGATCGGGCTAATGGAGTGGGCCGAATGGACTAACGGATCGGGCTAGCAGGCTTTTCAAATTTAGCATCCTAATGGATCAGATTAACAGGCTTTTTCAATTTTAGCGGGCTAAAAGATTGGGCTAACGGGCTTTTAAAATTTTAATGGGCTAATGGATTGAGCTAACGGGCTAATGGATTGGGCCAAACGGGCTAATGGGCGGATCAGATAGAATTGCGGATCAGTTCAGACCGGACTCAGATTGGACTGACCCATTTGACAAAAAACTTAGCCCAGTCCAGTCCATTTACTAAGGATCAAATCAGCCCAATCCATTAATAATCGGACCGGATCGGGCTTAATCCGTAAACTTATCGGACCGGGCGGCCCGTCCATTTTGACACCATTAGATAAATCAATATATACAGACATTGATAGATCCTGAAATGATTGGTCAAAATTCGATAGAAATAGGTTTCCCCAACTGGAATCCTTAATTCACTGCCTGCACTGTTGAATCTTAAATCGAATTTACCAAATTCAAAGTGCACTTAACTACGCCTTCTCATCTTCAATTCCCTTCTGGGCTTGAAAAACTTCTATGACTAACAAAATCACAGAAGTCGCAGCTGAAAACATTTGGTCCTCGAGCTTATTTTCGAATTTTGTACAACAAAATAACTTTCATTAACTTGCACAAAACAATTTCAATCCATGCAAAAATAAGTTTAAGCTGAAAACCTTACTGGAGCTTTTATATCTCTCCCCTTCCCACATCCTCACCAACTTTTGATTTCTTTTCACCATTTTTCTAAGTAGAGCAACCAAGCAACTGTTCACATATTCTTAATACTCCGTTCACTAGCAATAAGAATTATCTCGTCCTAAATAATATGATACTGCAGAGTTGAAATTTCAGTCTTATAGCATCCTCGTATGTTCTAGGTTTCCTAACAAGATTCTCAAACAAAATTGCAAGATATGATGATGCTCAATCAGCTGATATAGAAACCCATCAATATTTTATCTCCTCTCTCGAATAGCTCCGGGAATTCGACTTAGTCTATATCCATGGTATTTTCCTTATCATCGTTACTCGTAGACCATAGCTTGATTGTCCGATCATGTGAGACAGTTGCAACATAACGTCCATCTGCCACCAACAAACCAAATATAAGAATCCACGAAGGAGATAAAGCCTTGTGTGTGAAAAAGGAACCACATAATTTATATACCAGAAACGAAGGAACTAAATTGATTTAAGAGTTAATTAACAGAGCTAATAAAACAATATACCAACTCCCATACTTTAAATTCTAAATTCAACGCAAGTACATACTACATACTATTCCACTACGGAATAACTGATATTTAGACATTAAATGCATTGAACAAGCTTAACAGCAAGGCCACTGAATCAGATATAACTTTTTGTAAAACAAAGGATACAATATAATGATCTTCGCATAGCAATTCATGAATAAATTTCCAGCCTTGCCAATGCTAGTTTATTTGGGCCAACTCAGTTGACACAGGCACATTTTTTCATGAGTTGATGAGGCGCCAAGCTAATGTCAACCATCTTAACACTTGATGCCCTCAATCATTTTTCATAACAAAGGATAAATCTACTACAATGCCAGGACTATTATTTTGGTTGTTTACGTATTAGTGGACTTTGTACAGCAAAAAATTCTGAGAGGTGCTTCAATGTTCTGTTTGTATAGATTAACGAGAGAATGAAGCTTAACAAGAAAGTCAGAAGTGATATTGGCAGGTTGCCAGTCAAATCCAAAAACAATTGAAAGCACGAGCAAATATTCCTCTCTTTTTTTCCATTTTCTTTTGCATCATCAAAAACCATGGAAGGCTGGAAGCATAGTTCTAATTATCAAATGATAACAAGACATATCACATAATGCATCTTGGCATCAGTTGCCACAATCTAGACTTCTAATTGTTTTAGATAAAAATAACGTATAATCTGTAAAACCTTATTCAAATTACCAAAATAAAAGAATACAAGCCTATATATAGAAGAGAGTCCTAATCCAAGTAAAAGATATAATAGAATCCTATTACAAGTAAAAAACTATAAGAAAAGAAGCCTAATGCCAATACAACTCACTAATGTGATGAAAAAACAATACAGAACCACTAGCAAATTCAGGAAGCTTCAAGCAAAACTTGTGTGTGTAAATATATGTGACATGTCAATGTGAAATCACATAAGATGCCCCCTTCCTCTCATGTGAGTGTTTTGCATAATTATTCAATCTTTGGAAAAGACTTAAAGCAGTTTGCAACTGCATGCTTCCTTTCAGCAGGAACTTTTGGGAAATCCTATAAAATTCTCCTCTTTTAACTATTTTATTAATATGTTTGTGGGGTCTGTAACAGCTGCCTCTATTTACTTGTATGCAAAGATTGAAGGATGAACTTTGTTTGGTTCAGATTTTTGGATATTGAAGTTGGTATTCATATTACTTTGCTTTCTGTTTTTTCTTTCTTTTCTTTTTTTGGGAAAATAAAAATTATAATCTTTTTCTAGCTGATAATTATAGCATTTCAGATTTGGAAATAAATTCCATGGATTAAGATTTGACACTAAATTCCTTGAAGCTAACCATTTGCTTACATTTTCATGTCTTTTCACACTTTATGCAATTTTTTAAATTTATGTCTTTATAATGGATCATACCAAATGAAAATACACAAGCATATATTTATAAAACATAGAATTTTTATTTTTCCATCATATGCTTTCCATTTCTGAATTTTTTTCCCTATTGTTTGAGATTCTTTTCAGGCATTTCTTGCATATCACAACTTGCAATTAGGTATGACGACATTTCAACCAATCAAGACCAATTGACAATGTTTTAAATATCAATGTCAAGCTTCACCAAAAAAATAAAATAAAAAAAAATGTCAAGTTGTAATGCCAAGTTGAAATGAAAGAAAAAAAAAAAATTTTGAATTTTTAGAAAAATTGGAAGAATGTGAAAATTTTCAATGAAAATAAGAGAGGACAAAACACTACTATAATGAGCTATTTAGTTAAAAGAAATTTTTCAATGAACTTCAGGAAATGACAAAAGAAATATGTTTTTAAAAAAATACTCCAAATATTACAGGAAAAAAAAAAAGTAAAGAAAATAAGAGGGTTAAAAATACTAGTAGAATGAGTTATTTGGTTAAGAAAGCCTTGTACTACTACCAAGTCAAGATAAAATCGAACTAATCCTTACAGCCATGAACATCACATTAAAATCTCTATTCAAAATCAATTGTGCGAATGAGTTATTTGGTTAAGAAAGCCTTGTTCTACCACCAAGTCAAGATAGAATCGAACTAATTCTTACAGCCATGAACATCACATTAAAATCTCTATTCAAAATCAATTGTGGGAATGAGTTATTTGGTTAAGAAAGCCTTGTACTACCACCAAGTCAAGATAGAATTGAACTAGTTCTTACGGCCATGAACATCACATTATAAACTCTATTCAAAATCAATTGTATATGTTATTTATTGATTATTTTTCAAATTAAAATTATTTACTACAATAACACATTATTCCTCGTAGATGTCCGTTGAAGTGAAAAATTCTTATAGATCCCATATCACACTTCCCAAAGTAGGGACGCATTGCAAGATATATTGTTATATAGGACAAACTGATAGCAAAACTGAACACCACCCCCCCCCCCTCCCCCCGCCCCAACAACACACACACACCCACAGTAGAGAGGGGGGGAGGGAGGGATTAAACACAACACATGCCTAGCGGTAGAAATACAAGCATTATATTATATGTCTCTATTATGGACACCACATCACAAACGTTGTATCTTAGTAACAAAAAAAAAATGCTGTTATCGGAGCAAGAGAAGAAAAATTAAAATTCCAGGCTTAGCTTATAAGAAACTCACCTCCTATGACATCCAAAGATGTAACTTTTGCTTCATGTCCAGATAGGGTCTTGACAGGCTTAAAATCTCGGGCTGACCATACCTGACGAATAAATCCAAGATGAAATGAGACATACACGAACACATTTTTAAAAAAAAAAATTTTATAAAAAAATCCATTTTGGTGAGAACCATGTTGTTTTAAATAGAATAATACCTTAGCAGTCATATCATATGAAGCAGTTACCAAAAAGTATCCCTCTTGAGGCTCGAATTTGACTTGTGATATAAGGTTCGAGTGAGCTGGTATTACATACAAGGATTTTTTCTTTCTTAAATCCCAAATTCTACAAGTATTATCCTCACCACCAGTGGCTAAATGATAGCCATTGGGAGAAAAACTTATTCCAAGGACCTGAAAGAGAGACAGATGCATATAATTTTGTTAACTTTTTGTGCTTTTCAAAAAACAAAATCATTACGAAAATGAAGGGGCCAGATGAGTTTTGAGTCTCACCGGCTTAACATGGCCTTCCAAAGCAAGAATACCTCTCCCCGTCCGGAGGTCCCAAACACGAGCAAGTGAATCCAATCCACAAGATGCTGCTAAAGATCCATCATGGTGGAAAGATAACCCATAAACACTCCTACTGTGACCTTCTTGAAGAAGCAACTCTACACCAGTATCTATATCCCATAGTCTCCAAGTCTTGTCAAAGCTAGTTGTGCCCAAGAACTTCCCTGTTGGATGGAAGGCAATACGAGCGAGGCGATCCAGATGGCCCTCAAATGTCCTCAGAAGAGATCCTTCAGTGTTCCATAACTTTGCAGTCCGGTCAGCAGAGGCAGTCACTAAATGGTTGTCTACAGGAGAAAATGCAACATCAGTCGCGCGTTCTATGTGTCCCTTTAAGGTAGAAACCTTATTTACTTGAGGCATGCTCCATAACTTAGCAATTCCACTAAGAGCACTAGCAAAACCAAAACGAAACAAGAAATTAGGTCATCCTTATCTAATTGTAAGAAGTAGCAGAGAATCTTTCAATGCTATGTACTTGTAAAGTCATAAATCACAGAAATCCTTCAAAGCCTAATCAGCATTTTGAATAGCAGAGAAATGGAGTCTCCGTTCTCTTCTTTTTTCTTTTTTTTTTGAGTTGAGTTAAATGTTTATTCTCTTCAACACAGGAAAAAAAAGGGAAGGGAAGAAGAGAGATGACAGCTAATTCAAGGGCTTGACATCATGTATGATCTTTACAGACCAAGATGGAAATCTATCTTTTAAATAGGTAAACAAAAAAAAAGGTTCATAAAACAATACAGACACATTTGCAATTCAATAAATTCACATTTTCTTTTCTTTTTTTACTTTTTTTTTTTTTTTTTTTTTTT
>JAESVK010000161.1:432009-447169 GCA_017140935.1 Hamamelis virginiana
GCAAGGAAGAATAGCCAAAAGAACAAAGAATACAAACTAAGCAAAAGACAATATGAAAATTTGCCTCATATTAAGCACCCACACAATAAGGAGTAGAACCACAGACAGAAAGCCACTACACACACACACAGAATACCATGTAGCAAGCAATTTTCCATCATGTGAGAAGGAACATCCTGAAAGAGGCCGATCATCACCAATTTCACTGCAATCAAGGACCAAACTCTCTGCCTGTTTCAAAGTCCAATCCATCTCTGCATCCAAATCTTCATCTGGATCATCTCTTTTCCTCCTTGCACGTTGAAGACGTAAAGCTGCCTTCTTAATGGAATACTTAACAATCTCAACTCGAGCATCTAGAAGAGCTTGTGACCCTTCGGTATAAAATGGATACTGAACCATTTCTTCATCAGCATCCTCTATCGCAGCAGAAGCTAAAGCCGCCTCCTCCTCCTCATGAGCTTTCATCAACTTCTCCAGTTGCCCTTCAGCGTCCAGTTTTGCCATAATCATCCGCAAACGGTCCCGCCTTTCCATCTCTCTTTCTCCAAAAAGAGTTATGGGCTCACCAAGCCGGCGAAGGCGAGCCCGGACAGCCATGTCATTAGTAGGCACCGCCAGAGCAGAAGCACGTCTCTTCATCAAGAGTTCCTGAATAGCTTTTTCTTGTCGCTCTCTCACCTGTCTGCTCTCTTCTGAAATCTCATATTCTGCAGCTCCCGAAGCAGTCCTGGTGGGGCCTGAGTCATCATGGTCAGAATCTGAGTCACTGGCTGTCACCTCACCATTTTGAGTCAGGGGTGGCCTAAGGACAGGTGGGCGGACAGGAAGAGGTGCCAATGGCCGGAGAATAGGGGTAGGAGGAATTACAGGTATTGGAGCAATAGGAGGCACAATTGGAGGTGGAACTACTGCTGGAACAAGAGAAGGCACAATTGAAGGTGGAACTAATGCTGGTATGATAGGTTGGATTGGTTGAACTGGAGTAGGGTCCATGGCAGAAACTAGAGTCTGATCATCAGCAACAGTAATAGAAGATTCTGCAACTGAAGTCGAACCAGGGTTTTCTTCATCTACTTCCATGATACCTAACAATGGAAAACTTATAATTAATAAAATTTATCCAGAGGGATAGAACACCATTCCTCCATTATAATTCGTATATGACTAGTGTTTATTATAAATAATTTAACAAAAAAGATGAAAAAGGAAAGTCCCCCATACATATGATCAGATACACAGTAGTGAGCTTTGAGGCACATGCTTAAAAAAATGCTTTCCAAGCAAAGCCAACAAACCAAAATAAATTACCAGAATGATTGACCAAAAGAATAAAAAAATAAATAAAGAAAATGGGACAATTATTTAATAAATTTGAAATAACCAAAACAAAAATGAAAATAGATTCAAACGATTTAATCAATAAAATTGAGGAAATAAATCTCTAAAGCGAATGGAATAATCTTTGACAGCACATCGCTTCTCTCTAAGTCTCAAGAAGAGACAATTATAAATTATCAAATTCACAAAGAACATAAACAAACACAAATTCAACTGAAAAAAAATAATAATAATGAAGTTTGTCACAGAGAACATATGTCCGCAAAATTCAACTGAAAAAAGAAATACAGAAACAAACACCAAAACTGTCAATGTGTGTAAAACCCAAAATGTTTTGCAAAATCAAACAGTCAAAAGGTAGTTACTTCAGTGTTTCACAGAATAAAAAACATAAAATTCAAAAAAAAAAAAAACATGCAGATGTTGCAGGAACAAATTATCACCAAAACATAACAAATGAAGAATGAAATAAAGAATCAAGATTCAGAACTCTATCATCACCTCTATAAAACCCTAACACTCTGTTTGGTTCTAAAAAACAGTAAAGTTTAGTTTAGTTTTTCATATCATTTTTTGGAAATTGAAACAACAAAAAAACCAAAGATTCAAAGTTCTCCTTTATTTTTCTTTTTCTACATATTCTCAGCAACCAAATGGGCATAAAGGAAATGGTAAATTAAATTATAAACAAAATAGTAAACCAACTGCAGATTTTCACCAAGAAAAACAAAACCACCAATAAAGAAGTCCAACCAGACCCATTGTGAACCAAATGCAACTTTCTGACATCGATAATAGCTCTAACAAACCAAGTTTAAACAAATAAAGGAACTATATCTCAACGTTTCACTACAACAGATCATCAAACAGCTGGCGTGCAAAAGAGCATGCAAACAACAACACTCTTATGAAATTTTCACTCCTATGTTTTCTAACGTTTGCTCGGGGCTATTTAAGAGGAAAAGCATATCAGAATTAAAAGAAGATTTTCCTTCACGATTTCATTTCTGACATAATTTTTTTCTGTTTGGTCGCCAAGAAATCTAAGGCAAAGAAAAAAAAAATTGAAAAGCAACTTTGAGACCTTAAACTGAAAGGCTTTGTCTTCCTTTTTAACTCTTAGTTTTTCCAGCATCCAAGCAAAAAATACTAACCAAACAAGTAGAAAAATCTTTGAAATAATTCCCTCTATTTTCTCGCACTTTTCCTAGGACCCAATCAGAGCGTTACATAGTCCAAAACGAAAGCATTTATCAAACAATATACATATATATATATGTATAGATTTAGGTTTTAGTCTCTGCAAAACCCTAAATCTTAATGCTTAGAGCAATGCCATATATATATATATATATATAACATAATTATTAGTTTTACTTCAGAACTTGAGAGTTGAAGAAGAAGAAGAAGAAGGCTTACAAGTACAGGGGAAAAGATAGCCGGCGACTGGCGAAGGCGGTAGCAGCACAGCACTCTCCTTCGTCCCTGTATACTCTCTCTTCTTTATGATTTTTTTCGTCGACGAGCAGTCGACTCGTCTGGTTCCTTAACTCAGTAGCTGAGTCAGTGCCCCAGCACAGCACAATTTGTTTTGAGTTTGGATTTATTTTGAGGGCCTGTTTGGCAATCCTGAACCAGTCAGGCCATCTCCAATGTTTGGATAGAAGGGATGCAAATCTATTTTTAGCACCTGCTAAGTGGGTTCAAATAAATGCATTGGATCCAAAATTTGATCTAATTTTAAATGGATTCATTTTTCTCTCAAATACATAAAAGTGTTTATGTAAAGAGAGAGGAGCCAAAAAACTGACCCCACCGTATAATGTACTTGAATATAAACGGCTTTGTATTTCTTTGGAGGATGTTCAAAAATTAATTGAATCCAAGTAAATCAATCCGGACATTGGACTTGAGTTTAGATTTCAAAACCAACTACTTGGAAAACTGCCCAATAGTTGAATTTTTTCTCTTTTAGATTATTATAGCTTTGCTCATTTATATATATTGCACCTCTGATTTTCTTTCAAACATATCAACCCTATTTATCCTAGATTGTTGACTTTTTTATTAAAAAATATTGTTAAACTTATTTTGGCATATAGTATTTATTCTAGATCTTTATTGTATTTTTTTCAATATATTATATTTATTATATAACAAAAATAATTTTTAAAAATACATATATATATATATATATATATATATATTTAAGGATATCTCACTTTAACTAAAGTCAGCTAAGAACACAAACCCTCATTAAAGTGAATGGGAATCCAATGGCTTGTGTTCTTAGTTGACTTCTCTCTCTCTCTCTTTTTGTCAAATAATCAAACGAACGACCGACGGAAAGGTAAAAAGTACCAAAAATCAAAACTATAGAGGATAAATGTGTAATGCATTTAAATAATTGTGTGATATGTATTTTGAAAAAACGACTATTGGATTAGATACTTTTACTATAGATGTCATGCATGCTAAAAATCTGCCAACATCTCAAAATACAGACGTTGTAAAATTTTCCGTTGTGTGATATTTTTATAAATCGACCATTTTGGCATGTATCATATGTACAAAAATAGTGTTTAATCCAACAGTCAATTTTTCAAAATAAATATAATTATTTCTTTTGGGTATAAAACTATTTTTTTTAGTTTTTTTTATTATCAAAAGTCCCTAACTTTAGGATTTTATAACTTGAGGCCAGGAACTTGGGTATATAATTCCTTTTTACCTACCCGTATACCTAAATGCCCCCTAATATTAACTAATTTACATCAATGAACTTCCGTACACCCAAATTCGAAACATTTTCCTTCAAAAAGGAAGATACATCCCCTAATATTAACTAATTTACATCAATGAACTTCCGTACACCCAAATTCAAAACATTTTCCTTCAAAAAGGAAGATACATGCTACTAAACCAACAATTCCTTAGCAGTTCTGTGCTCAGATAAGGGAAAACAATGCAAAAATACATATTTAGGAATGCCTTCTTAAAACCTGTTTTATGAAATTTTATCTTACTGATTTCAACTTTTGTCTTCTGTCCAAGAAAATGACTACTCAATGAAAACATGTTCCCACTAGAGAGGTGCAGACAGCCGTCGAGTTTTCAAACCGCCTTGGGGTCGGAGGCTTTAAGAAAAGGGAGAGTTTCAAGGGTTCCAATTCAAGAGGTTTAGAACCTGTTTGGTTCTGTGCTCCAAAAACAGAAAAATCTGTTTAGAAATGTGTTTTTGAAAGCTGTTTTCCAAAAATGTTTCTGATGATATTATCAACTCCTGTTTTATGTTTAAAGAAAATGTTAGAAACAGATCCTTAACGAAATTTTGATTGGCAAATAAATTATAACACAAAACAAATACAACTGATGAAATGAACATATATGAAGCATATACATAATCTTGGCTCTCTCCTCCCCGTAGAACAAATTATTTCATGAAACAAAAATCTCAGCAGATCCCATGGGAACTGACAGACTAACCATCTGGAAATACATCCTTTCTCAATATCTCAGACTAAGAAAGTTCATAAACTGGGTGGCCAAAGTTAAAAACTTAAAATATTGAAACTCAAATCCTAATATCTACAGCAAAACAGCGAAAGACTAGCGAGAAACAAACAAATATATAGCGATACATACGTCCTCTTCCAAGTACACAACCCATGTTCAAAATCCCGGATAAGTCTTCCAAAGCAAACTACAAAAATGCAGCACAGATTCAACACAGCAGATTTTTGCCGAGTTGGCACTATTTACTATCCATTCCGATGAATCAATAACAAAGAACAAATAAAATGAGGTAGATGCATACTAGTTTTAATTCATGTCTTCTAGCTAGGAAGCTGGCTTCTCCCAACTCCAATGGATATATCCAGCTCTTCTGATCAATGACTTAATGGTTGGTAAGAATTCATCATATCCCATCGCCTTGAAGCCGGTTTTTTATCCATAAATGGCCTTTCATAAACAAAATTTACCCTTTTTCTCCCTCTTCCATTCCTCCATCCACGATCCATCTGACATTCATCACCATGAAACCTAGAGGTTTTATACCTTGACAAGGACCTACCTGGGTCTTCTCTAGTTCTTGTATCCCCATTCCACGTCCCCCAAACTCCATTAGTTTCTCTATCCTCAAAATTCTCTGCACTGTAAATATTATTTTCCCACTGGTTCCAACCCCGTGAATTATTCCAACAATTTCCCCATCCTGTCTCTTTCACAGTTCCATTACCCTGATCACAACTGGGTTCCCAAGGATTTTCATTATTATATGCATTCGTATCCTCCACCAACCCAAAACCAGAAGATTTGGTAGCTTTGGCTAGATCTTCTTCAGCATCACCCCATCCAGTGCATGCAAAAGATTGATTAAAGAGGAGTGAACTACCAAGAATCACAGCTTTTTCATCCGTTTCTATCTCATCAGGAACAATTTGTTCCCGTTCTAAGTCCAAAAGCAGCTCAGGGTCGATATTGGAATTCCAATCAATTTCATCGATATAAATATCTGGATCAGGCAAAGATAAGTTGCAGGGAAGGCCATTGATCTTTGCCCAAAACCGGTTTTTAGCATTGTGGAATGCCTCTTCACCTGCAGAGTCGTTCCATTTAACCACATTGTCATAGAGGTACATAAACTTCTTGGTTTCCAAGAGTTTATGCCATGGAACTGCACCAACCAGACTGCAAAATTTCTTCTCCCACGAAGGCACAGTAGCTTGCCAACAACCTGTCAAAAGGGGAGAAAAAAGAAGTGTTAAATTTGAATTAATTCCTAATTATAAACATTCAGAATATCGGATAAACAATGAAAAGCATATCCACCACAAAGGAGAATTGGAGCATCATTGCCAGAAAGGGAAGCAAATGAGAGAATCGATATAAGAAATGGATACCGAAAGAAGCATAAAAAATTTACTTCATGCAGAAAGTTAGTGATGTGTGCGATATTTAAGGGGAGAACCAATCGTAAACGACAACTGAAACAATAACGAAACAAATGTAAAACAACTATGTACACATGAGTCATTTTTTGCCACATCTCCCATTTTTGTTGGATGTTTCAAGTGTCATTTTCCACGTTCCAAAATCTGCATTTCATAAATTATTGACACTTTCACAGGGTTTGGACACAGAACCAGAAGTAGAAACGGGTCTACCAGGAGTTTCGCAGTAACCATGCAGAGTTTTAAAAGTATACCAGGTCAATAAACAAAGGGAACCAACCCCATGTTACCCTATTTAGAGACCTCTAAATTCAGAACAAGTGATGGAATAAAAACTGTTAACATCAGTGCCCATATTTCACAAACAAATCAACCCCAATTCAACAATATAACAAAAAAATAACCTAATATAATAATATCCTACTGAAGCCCACATTCCTCACAACTCACAACAACATCAACCCATCAACATATGTTAATTTTCTTTGCTAATAGTAGAAACCAAATGTATCTTAATTTAATTTAAAAATAAAGAAACAAAAAAATTTCTTCATTTGAAAAAAAAAAAAAAAAAACAATGACCTATAAATAAACACATATTTCTGACCAAAAACATTTTAACAACCTTCAAATCCTAACTGGAAACATCCTAGTCTGCAACAATGTAATGTCCTCTCTCTCACACAAGCAGAAAACTCAAACTCCTAAGGAAACAAACCCTAATACCTCAACAAATTCAAAACTATAAAGATCAAGAACAAGTCATGTCAAAATCTGAAACGAACCCATTATTTTACAACAAAAACCCATTTAAACAAAGCATAAAAATCACAAGCTATAACCCAGCTAACAGTTCAAGAAAACAATCAAAACCAGTATCTATAAATAAATAATTATATAATTAAACAGAACATTCTCAAAATCAGAGAAAAACCCATTCATATAATACCTTCTTTCATGAAAATTACAGACAATTAATTATCCAACAGCTTAACAAATTAATCCAAAAAAAAAAAAATTACCCATAGGAGGCTTTCTGTTATTTGATCTTGTCCTCTGCACTTCTTGCTTATAAACTCCACCCTTTTGTCTCCTCCAACTATCCATCACCACACCCAAAACCAATAAAAAAAAAATGTTTCGTTCACGAAGCAATAACAAATATGTCAGAAAAACAGGGTTATGTGAAGAGAAAATCAAAACTTAAGAAACTGAGAAAAAACTAATTTAGTTTTTTTCCCGAGAAAATTCGAAGGAGGGTTTGCGGATTTTTTTGTCAGAGACTCGATCAGGAGTGAGAAACGGTTTTGATTGGTTGAAGAATTGAGGGATTTTCGTAGTGATCACAGAAAAAGCAAACTGCAGAGTTTTCAGAAACGTCTTTGATTGAGTGTTGGTTTTTTTTAAATAAAATTCTTTCAAAAAGCCCCAGGATGGGTTGGGTATTAAATATATTTATAGGCCTTGGTCATGTTCAAAATTACGAAAATTACCGACTTACACCTCTGTAAGTACTGACGGACATGGTGACGGTATATTCACGCTCATTTATGGCGCGTGCAATAAACTTTTAAGCAAACGTGGACGCCTCATCTCTTTTGTCAATAGTTGGGGAACATTAATTAAAGAACTGATTTTAAAAAATTGAATTTGATACCCTTGAATTTTAAATTCACCACATATTATAATAATTTAATAGTTGATTTTTGAAAAAATTGATTGGAAAAAAATGGTAATATTTTAAAAGAAAAATATTACAATTTTTTACAGTAATATTTTTCAGAAACGACCATTGGATCACGGTAATTTTTTACGAGTACAAAATTTATAAGAAGTGCATCTAATTCAACGGCCAATTATTCAAAATTTATTTTACTAAGCTTGTCATCTTATGCAACTTTATTAAGATGCACTTTATAATTGAGTAATGTTTGGATAGAATAACGCTCCCGTGACCAAAATTTATTTAGATATGTGATTCCTCTTACATGGCAACATAATATAAATTCTTTTTTCTTACATTTTTTAATAAATGAAATAAAAAATTCTATTGTGCTGCCACATCATATACAGAGTTCTCTTTTTTTTTTTTTTTTTTTTGTATTCCTTTATTATTTTCCATTTAAATAAATTGAAAAAACTCATATTAACAAGATTGCTACTCTACCACTTTATAATATTCATTATATTAATTTTGTTTGCTCATGTAAATTCAATAAAATATATGATATAACGAGTTTACTCCTTGTCATTTGTCAATGTTAAAAATAACAAGTTATGATTTCATTTCATGGATCCCTCTCGATACATTATGTGTACTAAAAATTAACTTTTTTCTTATTATTATTTTGGCAAGTACTACAATTTGCTGATCAAATTTAAAAATGAAAAAAGAGAGAGAGAGAGAGAGAGAGAGAGAGAGTAGGCCAAATGAAAAATGTAAACATGTAAGCAATTTATGGAATTATGTATTGATTTAGATCATTTCTAATAATTATAGTCATATTGACAATGAACATAATCCTAAATTTACAACAATTAAAAATGTCATTATTTATTGTGGATCTCGTCGATGCAAAATCTTTAAAAAAAGGTGAGCTAGAACACTTTGTATCATAAAGTGGCCACTCTTAAAACTTCAATTTGTGTTTCACATTTGGCTGACCGAGATTTTTACTATTGCAGTGGAATGAAAGTTAGAGCAACTCCAATGGTAAATTCATTTCTGGATTTGCTACAGTGAAATGTATAATCATTTGGATTTAAATACTCTAATGGTGCACTGTCCATTTTTTTGCCTCCTCTCTAAACCTATTTTCCTGGCCCAATGACAAATTTTCATGCACTGTTATGTATTTTGGAGAAGAATGGATTCATCCAAATTTGGAACCATGCAAAAAATGAATTTGCATCTCCTTTTGAATCCACGATCGGAGATGGCCTTGAAATTCATGAAAGTTTACAGCACAAAAATATTATGTATTTGTATTTTAATTTAATTTAATTAAATGGATAATAGAACAATGTGTACGAGTGAAAAAAAAAAATTATTTTATTTTATTAATGAAAGTAAAGTCTAAAAGTGTGTATGAGTAAAAATAACGTATATTTTTTATTTTTTTGGATAGTAAGTCTAATTTGTTACATGGGACCATTATTTCTGATACAAAGTAATAAAATAATGATGTGGGCATCCAATTGGGATATTAAACAGTGAAGTTCACGCGCTTTGAAGAAGTAATGGAGTGTGGTTTGGGTGGAGTCGGCAAGGCAGCTTACCTTCGAATCATATCTGAATTAACCCAAGAGAAAAGGTAATTTGTATCTCCTTCCTTGTAGTTAGTTGTACTCAGTTGACCATCTCTCCTCTTATTTGAAGACAATTTTTTATATCAACTTTTAAATAAATTTTTATAATTTCTTTTTATAGAAATTATATTTTTATAAAATTAAAAATTAATTATATATTCTTTTTATACATATATATTTATAAATTATCATATGAATTAGATACTCGTAGTGATTCAATCCATTAACTCACATTTGAAATAGATAAAAGTTCTCACGTTTATAGATGGGATAGTTTTTAATTTACGATTAATTTGATACTTAACGGGTATAATATGTACAAAAAATACATATAATCAAACACTCAATTTTATAGATTGATATTATCGCACAAGTATTAATAAAATTTGTGTAAAAAAAAAAAAAATGTGTTCCTTAAATTTGAAAAAAAAGACAATTTAGCTAATCTTTTATTAGTTTAGGGCATGACAAGTGGTTTTGGATTCAAACAAACAAAAGGATAACAATACCCATATGTTAGCATTAACAACGTTTGAAAAGGGCAAAAACTAAAAATAAAAGACCTTTTCAGGGTCCTACAAATAGGTGTGTCAAAACAAAAAATGAAAAAAAGAAAGAAAAAATAATAATGTATATATGTTAGTATTAACGGTGTATAAGTTGAAGGGATGGAATTAATTATAGTTTCTTTAAATAATAAAATAATAATATTGTATATTTAAATTAAAAAGAAAGAAAGAAAATTACTTAACCTATAGCTGCAGTCTCGATCATGTGTATATATATATTGATTTTCGTGAAAGCCCAATATGAAACTAATAAATAATTTTGGGATGCATATTTTATAAAAAATTTCGTTAGAGTAGATATTATACATATGTATGCCATGCATGACAAAAATCACAATGATCCAATAGTCAGTTTTTCAGATATCACTACTGAAAAACTGTAATAGTTTTCATCGGTAATAATTTTCTAGGATGTGTATTTTGATATGCTGATATTAGATGACTATGATTTTTGTAGATGTGACATCTATAACAAGAATATCTAATTCAACAGCCAGATTTTCAAAATACAGATCCGAGAAATACTTGTAAGCTTAATACTGACTTTCGCCAAAGATTGCATGTGCTAATAAAGATCATTTTCTCTTGTACCTATATTTTATTAATATTTTGGAAAATTACACTTTGCCTCCTTGAACTATATGCCGTTTTCATGCTAGTCCTATGTGATTTCGATTGCATTAATGTCCACTCGAACTATTTGATTGTATCAAATTATCCATTTCTATCTATTAGCCAATTATTTATTTGCCTGAAAAATGATGTTAAACTTGTTTTTTTTTTTTTATACAATATTTATTATAAACTGCTAATGTATTTGTAAGAATATTGATGAAGTTTCATAATTTTTTTCAATATATTTTAATTTTTATGAATTATTTTTTCAATACAATAAATAAAATATATTAAGAAAAATCATAAAATTTCACTGATATACTTATAATAAACCTATTAACAATTCAAAAAAAATACTCCATAAGAAAATAATAAGTCTTAACATCATTTTAAAAAAAATAATAATAATAATTTGAAAATTGAGCAAAGTATATTTTTTTTCTAATACTTTTACAATAACTCACACAACTAACACGCGTAGGCCGTAGCATGCGTTGCTTTCTAATTACCTAAAAAGACGCCGACCTCGACCATAAAGCTACCTTGCGTTTCAATTTTTCAATTGATCGATACACCCCCCTTGAAAACTTATTAATTGCCCTCATCTAAATTTATTAACACGTGGCAATTTATTAAAAGATGCCAATTTTAAAGGAATTTAACCTTTATGCATAATTATTTATTTAGGATGTGGACATCAAATATTGACTTAGCTTAAATTATAAATTTTTAAATAATCATTATATCATTCAAGTGGCTTAAATTATCACTCAAATGATTGAAATCAAACAATAATTTAAATATTTATTAACTTAACTTAAGCCAGTAAATCATTTAAATATTTACAGACTTAACTTAAGCCAACAAATCATTCTATTTTTTTTTAGACAAATCTCAATAACGAATCCGGATCCTCTGCTTGAGGTTAAATAACTTGGGTTTACTTGGGTTGTGATAAGATCAAGACACCTGGCCATAAATTTCATCTAGTGGCTGAGAACCTTTCAACCTTCAAAACGGTCATGCTTTCTTGCGTTTTAATGGATGAAGCCAACAAACTTGGGTTGTGATGGGATTTACATATTCCGCCCAAATCAAACAGTGCGTTTTGTTTACAAAAAGAGAAGGTATTTTGCAGCTTACCCCAAAAAAAAAAAGAAAAAAAAAAAGAGAACATATTTTGCCCTTGTCGTCTTCATCAACTCTCTCTCTCATCTCTATAAACTGCCATATATGTTTAGAGTTTCAGAAATAGTGGGTTTTTTTTTTTTCACACATTTTCTAAGCAACAAAACATCCAAACCCCCATTTTTTTCAACACCCAAACCCTCGTTTTATCCACACATTTTATCAGCAACCAAACACATTCATCTTTGTTTTCTCTCTCTCTATACCCACTATCTACATTAGGTGAAGCTTGGTTGATCAATTTTCCTTAGATGAATCGATATTGATGTCTCATGATGCTTGCAAGGGATAAATGATTGACGAAAGGAAAACCAAATCAAAAGCAAGTAGTAGTAGTAGTAGAAGAAGAAGAAGAAACATCGAACAAATTCTGCCGCGAGAAGTTCCAATGCTTGTTTAATTCCTTTTTATATGTTTAAGTGTGATGAAAGTTGAGATTTATTTTTGGGGATTTCCGTGTTTATTTTGTATTGGGTGGTGAAATTTTGCCTTGGTCTGTACAGAGGAGAGAGAATAGGTAAAGGGAGAGAGGGGATGGAGTTAGAAGGATCCAAATGGGGTTGTGGCCGTCATCCTGCAAAACGCATGCAAGAGGGTCGTTTTGCTGTGTCAACGAATCCCAACCATTGGATCTCTATTTCGCTGATGTGGCTGCATTTGATGAAAACCCAAGTAAAGGCAAGTAATTTATACCCAAGCAGAGGATCCGGGTCCCTCAATAACAACACGCTAAAATAAAGTAATTATAAAGTAGGGAATGATACGAGGTGTCATCCTAATTAAAGATGCTGGCTTCTAGTACTAAACAAATAACTTTTGAACCAAGGAATATTGAGCCACGGAGTCATGATACATTATTATAATTCTTTATTTTATTTTATTGATTGGTTGGTTGGTCTGACGAGACTGCGCGAAGGGGCCTATATGAATTAATAGCACACGTTATTTGTATTTCAGTGGCAGAAGGTTCGGATATCTTGTTACTAAAATTTTAAAAAATAATAAAAAAATGGTAACATGTGCTTTCATGTCATCTGACAAGCTTTAATGGCATCAATTATTTTTGCATATCTTAGGGAAAGGTACACGTCTTGTAAATAATGTTTTATCCCGTCTAAGTGCGTGCTTGTTTGGATAAAGAAGTAAATATAATATAAGTTGCTTTGGGTATCTAAAAGTAGGGGTGTAACTCTAATAGAATTGAACTGAATTGAGGGTAAATGAGGACTGATTCGAAATAAGTCGGATTAGATTTTTAAGGATCAAGATCAATTCTAATTTAATTCGGATTGGACCACAATTATTCATTAAAGAAAAATGAAATAAAATTTTAAAATTTTTTTCTAAAATTCAATTTAATTTTAGCTACATAAGGACTTGATTTTTTTTTTTTTTCGTTATAACAAGTAACAATGTAAAATTCATATTTTCACGTAATTAAATAATTGAACAAAATAACAATTAAGTATTAACTATTATGTACAGTAATAATAAATAAAATAAAATAAAAAATTTAGTCCAATAATCCAAAATAAATCTCTAAAAGGAGAAAATTCTTTGATACAAGAAAACAAACAAAACAGAATAATTACTATATATTTATATATAAAAAAATTGAAATACTAATAAGAAATTAAGTACCATACTTATGTAAGTCATACATATCAAAAATCAAATCATCCAACTGTTATATTTTAAAATATCTCACTATTAAAAATTATAATAGTTCTTAAAATATCATAGTAGAATAATTTTTTACAGTGACATTTTTCAAAAATCGACCATTGGATCACTGCGATTTTTGGCATACATGACATAAATAAGTAGGGACCTGAATTCGGATTTCGGATTGGACCGGTTCCCAAAAGACCAAATCCAATGATCGGTCCGAATTGAATTCAGATTGGAGAATTGGAATCATGACCAATTCAAATTCAAATCGAATCGGTTCTGATCCGGTCCGAATTAACCAGATCGAACTGATTCCCGACTTGACCCGTTTTCGAGTTGCACCCTTACCTAAAAACACAAGTTAGAAGTGTTTTGGTAAAAGAGAGAAATAGAAAAAATTAGAAAATGTATTTTTTTTTTGCTTAAATGCATGCACCTAAGGACATGCTTCTCATAAAAGCACAAGTTGCTCTTGGTTAATAAATCTTGCAAATGCCAACCTTGCCCATATATATTTAGTATAATTTTATTCCCTCCATGTCCCAATCTTGCTAAAACCCTCATGAACTTCACTTACCTTTATATTAATATTTATATCAAACATAGTTAACCTTTACATTAATATTTATATGAAATATAGTTAAATTTACTAGCTTATTTATAATAAATAAATAAGCTTATTTAAATAGTTTATTTATAATTTTATTACCAAGTAAGAAAATAAAACACATTTCATCAGGGGTAATAGTGTCAATTAAAGATTGTGAGCAATTTTATCCTATGGTATCCAAACAAAAACTAAAAGCACTTTTTGTTTACATGATGACAACCATTAAATTTCAAAGGCCGGAAGAATGAAATATTTACATGATGATGGTATATAGGTTGGATGGTCTGCATGAACACTTCATGGAATATGCCAAGCTTTACCATTTGCCTTGAAAAATTTAATAATAATAATAATAGTTATTATTATTATTAGGTACCACATGTGAATTGGATGAACTAACAATCACTAATTAGCACCTCCCCTGCTGTTTTTGCAATCTAATGTATCAATAAGAGGGCTCCAATTAATTGTGAGATGTGTACGTATATTGAAAAATTAATTGTTGGATTAGATACTCTGGTTATAGATGTCACGCACATCAAAAAATAATCATAGTGTTCTGACGTCAGCACCTTAAACTACAAGCTGTGAAAAATTTGACTATTGAAAACCATCACAATTTTTCTCGGTGACATATATGAGGAACCGACCGTTGATCACTGTGATTTTTGGCATACGTGACATGCACATGCATAATATCTAATTTAACGGTCAATTTTTCAAAATATGTATCCAATAACTATTTATTGGGCATATGCTGGATCATAACCAGTAATATATATATATATATATATATATATATATATATATATATATATATATATATATATATATATATATATATATATATAGGTTTTCTCTTATGAGCATCACCTTACTTTAAGCTAAAGTAAGCATCTAAC
>JAESVK010000161.1:454409-482857 GCA_017140935.1 Hamamelis virginiana
ACAGGCCGTTGGCACAGAGGGAAAACCCGAAATTACCCTCCTACGGTTAAAAAACATTCGAGTACATGTTCAGACGATCCCCCTATAAAAAGGGAGAGATATTTCACATACGAGGTACGCTTACTTCACCCAAAAAAGAATACATTCGTTTTATTCTCACTGTTCACTGACTTGACCGTCGGAGTTTCGCAGGTCGAACACCCCACCGGTGCAAGAAACTTATCAGTCCTTGACTGCTCACTTCATCAAGCTAATCTTACCATCGCCTCTTTTACCTCTTTTTCCTTTTTACCTCTTTTCGACATCATCAGTTTGGCGCCCACCGTGGGGCCGAAAGACTTTATCCATTCGGTGTCCCTTTCATTATAAAAATTAACCTCGACCATGGTGATCACTCGATCCGGTGTACTCAACAAAGACGACCAGGATGTTGAGAACACGACGAACAACCAAGCAATACAGACGCAGGTCAGCAATCTGTCTCACCACGAACAGGCTGAACCAGCGGCGAGGACTTTCTCGGCGGCAAGGCCTTGCTCGCCCAGCGCGCAACCATTCCCAAATAATGAACCCCCGGTGTTTCGTCCTCCTCGGTACGAAGTAGGATCATCTTCAAATGATCCTTATCAACTCCAATTTCTGAACATGCAGAAACAAATGGAGAGCATGACACTGATCATCCAGTCGCTAACTCGGCAGCGGGAAATGCTCCTATCCAATGAGGCCCTTAACAACACCCCCAAAAATCCACCACCGATCACAACCATACCTCAGCAGGCAGGAGGACAAGGACCGGTTCGTCCACTACCAGCCAGAAGGGTAACCGTTGAGAGTAGGCGATCCGCACCACATGACGAAAGAAATAAACGTCGCGAAGAAGAAGGAAGCAGTTCAGAGGTCGGGTCACGTAGAAGACCAACGAATCTTGAACGCGATCGACAGAACAGGGATCGTTTGATGGAAGGTTCTCAAGAAACTAGAGGATCGGCTTCACGACGGCATCAACCTGCTACTACCCGGTTAACACCGTATCCAAGGAGAAACGAGCAAGCTCGGGAATACAGAACTGAAACTCGGGATGCTGATCAAACGTCACCATTCGTATCGAGAATTCTACGCGAATCCCTACCAGAGAAGTTCAAACTACCGACCATAGACGCCTACGATAGTACTACCGATGCAAGGGAGCATATTTTGATTTTCAAAGATCACATGTATCTCAGGGGAATAACGGATCCGATCATGTGTCGGGCATTCCCGATGACCCTCAAAGGACCGGCCAGAACATGGTTCCAAAGGCTTGCCCCAAACTCAATTAGCACGTTCCAGAGCTTGAGTTCGGCACTCATTGCCCATTTTGTCAGCAGCCACAGGACTAAGAAACCTGCCACTCATCTCTTAAATATCGAGCAGGAGAAAGAGGAAACTCTGAAGTCATTTCTCCAACGATTCAGCTCGGCCCTTCTAGAAGTCGACGTCATGAACGAGGGAGTAGCCATTGCAGCAATGATCAAGGGCCTCCGAGCCAAGAACCTGAGAATTTCATTTGCAAAAAGGGAGCCAAAATCCCTAACTGAGCTCTTGGAAAGGGCAAGAAAGTACATCGGTGTAGACGACATTACCGATCCCGACAAAAAGGATAGCCAACAAATGCAGAAAAGGAAGGATCGGGAGCCTAGTGAGAAGGGGCAACCCGACAAAAAGCAGAAGACCGGTATGGAAGGACGACAGTCTCCCACCAGGCGATTTACATCATTTACACCTCTCCGGTTACCGATCAATGTCATTCTAAATGAGGTCGGGTATCAGCCATACGTGAAATGGCCCCTACGAATGAGATCCGACCCAAAGAAGAGAGACAAGAACAAATGGTGCGCTTTCCACAAAGATCACGGTCATCTCACCGAAGAATGCTTCGACCTAAAGAATGAGATTGAAAGCTTGATAAAGAGAGGATTCCTCAAAGAATACGTGGACCCCAAGAGAGAAGAGAATACTGGGCAGACTAATGTTAGAAGAAACGAAAGACAACCCGATCAGCCTCAGAGATTGGCCGGGGTGATTGACACTATCCATGGAGGAATTACCTACGCTGGAGATAGCAAGTCGGCAAGAAAGGCATATGCGAGATCGGCGCATACGTCCCCTATGAACCAAGTATACGACATTGCCCATCAACAACCAAATCGGTACGGTCTATTAACCTTTTCCCAGGAAGACCTCAAGGGAGTACATTTACCACACGATGACCCTTTAGTCATAAAGGCCATCATCGCCAATTACGAAGTCAGTAAGATCTTGGTAGACACGGGAAGCTCGGCTGACATTCTCTTCGTTACAGCGTATGAAAGAATGGGAAGGAAAGTAACAGATCTCTCACCGATCCACACGCCCCTCATTGGGTTCAATGGATCATCTTTGCAACCTCTAGGATGGACGATACTGCCAGTCACAGTGGGGGATCCACCAGCACAAGCAACAAGGGATGCAACCTTCATGGTCGTCGATTGTCCCTCAGCTTATAATGCGATAATCGGACGACCGACCTTGAACGACCTTGGTGCGGCGGCATCTACTCTCCATCTCTGTCTCAAGTTCCCGACCTCCCACGGGACGGGGGAGGTCAGAGGTGATCAAGCCTTAGCCCGATCATGTTTTAACATATCGCTAAATCACCAGCAAGAAATGCCGGAGAAGGAGCTTGTTCATAAAAGTCACCCCGAAGGACTCGCCGACCCTTCATGTAGTAACCATCCATCGACCGATCGTGAGCATGGTCAGTCCTCGTAGCAATCAAAGAATTCGGAGTCTGGGATGGAGGATCTACGAGACGAGTGCAATTCAAGAACGACCCCCATGGAAGGACTGATCGAAATTCAAATCCATCCAACCGATCCGAATAAAACAGCTAAGATCGGAACCGAGCTATCAATCGAAATAAAGGCAGACCTTACCGCCTTCTTGAGAAAAAATTGGGACGTATTCGCTTGGGGGCACGAGGATATGCCAGGGATCGATCCTGACGTTGCTATGCATAAGCTGTTGGTTGATCCGACCTTTAGACCAATTCGGCAGAAGAAGAGGGTTTCATCAGAAGAAAAGGCTAAGACCATCCAGGAAGAAGTTCGGAAACTTCTAAAAGCAGGTTTTATTCGGGAAGTGTTCTATCCGGAATGGCTCTCCAACTGCGTAGTAGTTAAGAAGAAAACGGGAAAGTGGAGGGTTTGTATCGATTTTACCGATCTAAACAAAGCCTGCCCAAAGGACAGTTTTCCACTACCACGTATCGACCAGATGGTGGACGCTACAGCCGGGCATGAACTCCTGAGTTTTATGGATGCGTACTCGGGCTACAACCAGATCTTGATGCACCCCACTGATCAGGAAAAGACGGCTTTCATAACGGCGATCGGCATGTTCTGTTTCCTCCGAATGCCTTTCGGACTTATGAATGCCGGTTCAACCTATCAACGAACTGTGACGAGGATGTTTGGCCCACTCTTGGGATCGACAATGGAGGTCTACATTGATGACATGTTGGTAAAAAGTGTAAAGGCCCCCGATCACATCAAACACTTAGACGAAGCCTTCCAGATAATGCGAAAATTCGGGATGCGTCTCAACCCGACCAAATGCTCTTTCGGGGTTTCATCTGGCAAATTCTTGGGTTTCCTTGTAACCGAACGTGGCATCGAAGCTAATCCCGATCAGATACGGGCCATTCTTGACATGAAATCCCCGACGAACATCAAAGAGATTCAGAGTCTAACTGGTCGGATGGCCGCACTGAACCGATTTATTTCAAAATCCTCTGAAAAGGGATCTCATTTCTTCAAGATCCTAAAAGGAAATAAAAGATTTCAATGGACTACCGAGGCAGAAGAAGCTTTTCAACAACTGAAGTCTTATCTTGGATCTCCCCCACTTCTGTCAAAACCCATGCGCGACGAAGCACTTTTCCTCTACCTCGGTGTCTCCCCGACCGCTGTGAGTTCAGCCCTTTTTCGAGAAGACAAGGGGATCTAAAGTCCAATTTACTATGTAAGCAAATCCCTGGTCGGGGCCGAAATCAGGTATCCCTACCTGGAGAAGTTGGCATTCTCTGTTGTCATTTCGGCCAGAAAGCTACGGCAATATTTTCAAGCACATCAAATTATTGTACTGACCGACCAGCCTTTGAGACATATCCTTCATCGACCTGATTCATCGGGAAGAATGGTCCGATGGGCAGTAGAATTGGGTGAATTCGACATTGATTACCGACCTCGTTTGGCAATTAAAGGGCAGGCACTCGCCGACTTTATCGCCGAATTCACTCCCGAGGCTCAATCTGATTCTCTGACCGACCTGATTCAATCATCCCACGAGGAATCCAACAATCCGTCATCTCATCTTGCTTGGCATCTTTTTGTCGACGGATCATCCAACTGCAAAGGATCGGGGGCAGGAGTTGTACTTGTCTCACCCGAAGGAGAAAAAGTCGAATTAGCCTTGAGGCTCTGTTTTAAAGCGACAAATAATGAGGCAGAATACGAAGCGTTATTGGCTGGACTCCAGATGGCTGCCGACCTCTTAGTACGACACATACATGTTTTCAGCGAATCTTAGCTGGTAGTCAATCAGATCAACGGGATTTATTTAGCCAAGGAATCAACCATGCAGAAATATCTAGCCAAAGCCAAGGAAGCCTTCAGTGGATTTACTTCCATCTCCGTCAGTCAGGTCCCCCGAGAAGAAAACTGTCACGCCGACGCTTTGGCTAACCTCGCATCTGCTGTCTGAACGGATCTTCCTAGATCAATAGTTGTGAAGCTTTCTGAACATCCACTTATTGACATACATGATAAACCCATCCTAGTGATACAGTCCGATCCGACGTGGATCGACCCGATCAAAAACTACATCAAGTCGGGAACTCTTCCTCAAGATAAAGCAGAAGCCCGCCGGATAAAAAGCAGATCCGCCAGATACTGCGTCATTAACGACAGCCTGTATCGCCGATCATACTACGGGCCATGCCTCAGATGCGTTCTGCCAGACGAGGCTGATTATGTTTTGAGAGAGATCCACGAAGGGATCTGTGGGAACCATGCGGGTGCCCGATCGCTTGCTAAGAAAGCAATTCGGCAGGGATACTACTGGCCCAAATTGGAAAAGGATGCGATCACCTTAGTTCGGAAATGCGAGAAATGTCAACGGTTCGCCCCAATCCCACATCAACCTCCCAATCAACTCACCCCGATTTCAAGCCCTTGGCCATTCGCGCAATGGGGAATTGACATAGTCGGCCCACTTCCAAATTCAAAAGAGCAAAAGAAATTTCTGATCGTTGCAATCGATTACTTCACCAAATGGGTCGAAGCCCGACCTGTTGCCCGGATAACCGAAAGCAGCATCAGAAGTTTTATTTGGGAAAGCATCATATGCCGGTTCGGTATCCCTCGCGTACTGATCGCCGATAATGGAACTCAGTTCAACAACAACGGGCTTCGCAAATTATGTACCGACCTTGGAATTCAGAACAATTTCTCCTCGCCAGGTCACCCTCAGGCAAATGGACAGGTCGAGGTAACAAATCGCACAATCATCCACACCTTAGAAAAAAGGTTGGAAAAAGCGAAAGGTTTATGGGTGGACGATCTCCCATCGGTTCTCTGGGCCTATCATACCACAAGTCGAGTTTCCACAGGAGAAACCCCCTTCTCTCTCACTTACGGGACTGAAGCAGTAATCCCAGTCGAGATCGGTATGCCATCTTACCGAATTGATACATTCAACGCTGAAAAGAATGATCGAGAGCTCCGTTATAACTTGGACGTCTTAGAAGAAAGAAGGGAAGAAACCCGACTCCGAATTGCATCTTACAAAAGGAATATGGCTCGGTTATACAACAAAAGTGTAAAAGCAAGGCATTTCAGACCTGGCGACCTTGTTCTCAAAAAGGTGCTCAATCCTAACAAACTTGAACCCAACTGGGAAGGTCCTTACATAGTTCGACATTTTAATCGGATCGGAACATACTGGATTACCGACCTTGAAGGAAAACTGATCAAGCGACCCTGGAATGCCGCACACCTCAAGAAGTACTACCAATAGGGAACTCATTCCCACCTTTTTGTATTCGGGATATAGCCAACCATGAGTTGCTACCCGACCATCTCTACTTTCAATTTTTGTGAAATTTAATGTTTCTTTTATAAACGTTCTATTTTCTGATCTTATATATTTTCATACTGAACTGTTATTCATACTTGTCCTTGCATTCTGAACTGTTATTCCCGACCTTGTTTCCTTTGATAAATTTTCAATTGTTTTATTCTCCGAATTTTTAAGTTGATAATTTCTATTTTATTTTTGTTCAATTCGAAATCAAAAGTCCCAGATCATCTTGGGCCAGCAAAAGTAATTTTGCTCCTACATATCAATAAGCTTGATCAAGAGGCATAAACGTCTCAACGTTACCTCTAGATACTACGGTATCCACCATAAGTTTAACTATTGTCTCTTCATAAAGAGTTCGGAGTACACATACTCAAAAATTGATATCTGACCCCGAACTGGGGGCAAGTTAGGGATCGACTAATAAACAAGCGACTAATAAACAAGCAACACATTGCAACCCGATGAAAATGACTTGTTAGAATTAAAACATTCATTCAACATTCATTTGCAACCCGACAAAAGAGACTTCCAAAAAAGACAATATTCATTTCATTTCCAAAAAAAAGAAACTTAAATTTCCAATAAAATGTAAAGTTGATACAAAAAGCAAACAAACAGAAAACCGATCAGTCATCAACATGTATAGTTTGATCGTGAGATGTTGGAGTTTGTGGATCGGGAAGAATAGGCAGGTCAGCAGAGGCAGGAGTCGTCGAATCGGGAAGATTTTGGCCGGCACCCTCTTGATCAGCATCGGCATCTTCTTCACCTTCCAGAGTAGTTGGTTCGGCAGGGGCCCTTGCAGCAGCACGTCTTGCCTTAAATTCGTCAAGAGTAACCCCCGACAGATCCAGATCAGGATAGAACTGGGCCACGAGGTCTTTCGCTGCATCAAACCCCTGGGTCAAAAACGGCACGGCCGAACTGACCACCAACGCTCTTAGCTCAGAAGAAGCCTGATACTCCGTTAAAGATTTTTCCACAGCCTCTTTTTCATGCTCACGAGCTCTCTCAAGCTCGGCCTTCAAATCCGCGATTTGCCTTTGCAAATCATCTTCCTTCTCCTTCGATTTATTCCTCTCCTCGGCTAGCGCTGCCTTTGCCTCCCGAGCTTCAGAAAACTTCTCATTAGCAGCTTCCTTCAGCTTTCTGTTGATGATCTCGATTGAGCCTTTGGCCCGCTTTACATCCCGAGCCGCTCTAACAGAATGAAGGCCAATAAGAGCGCTCTGCAAAAAACAACTATGAGATAAAAAAAAAAAAAAAAAAAAGTAATGGATTTTTTACCTTCAGGGCAGAGTGAGCTAGCTGCTCGGCAAGATCGGCAGAAGACAATTGAAGAATTGCCTCCTGGTCAGCATGCCCCAGAAGACCTTCAATGGCCTTTAAACTGGAGGACGGGTTGTTTATAAAGGTACTCCCGATTGTCAACCTGGAGAGCGTCAGCAGGGCAGATTAACCAGCAGAAAGCCAATCCACGGCAGATCCCCTTGATGGACGCACTCCGAGCCCCGATCAGGCAGAGGATCCGGCCCCGACCTCTCTAGTGATCGGAACCCCAGTAGGGACCGTTTCTACAAAACGAGGTCTTTTCGACTTTTTCCGCATGGGAGGGTCGGCAGGAGCTTCATTAGCAGGAACGGGCTGTGGAGGGTTCCCCCCCGGGGAAACCCCCGCCAGCACATCATCAATGCTCAGATTCATGCCTGCCATAAACGAAACACGCAATAAGGAAAGGAAACAAAATTATTGTGGAAAGACAAGGTAATCAAATCGGGATACCTTTTCTTTTCTTTGCTCTTGCTCGGTTGCTTTCTCTTTTTCGATCTCTCTGCCGAGTCTTTCGATCGACGATCTCTGTCAAAATCCTAAGTTCGGCCGCCCGATCTTCAGGCCTGATTTCGAAATGACGGTATTGCTGGAGAATTGAGTTGATTGGACGACCGTCAATTGTCTGGTCTCCAAAAACACGAGGAACGAGCTCGGTTTGAAGAACGACCTTCTGATGATTCAGATAATGAGGAATCCAGATCGGGTCGCTCCTCAGCCAATTAAAGCCTCTGTCTTCTGAAGCTACCCGGTCAATCCGATCTGTTACCTCGGGATTCAGAGGTGGGCAACGGGTGATTTTATCCGCTACAAAGGGAAGAGAAATAATGTCAGTGTTAGAATCAAAGAAAGCGTAGAGAAAATAAAAGTTCACATCATGCCCCGAACTCAGCTACCTGGTCGAGGACTCCATTCTCTTGGAACAGGAAAAACGTGTTCCTCATCCAACCCGAACTCCCACCCGGGGCCACTTACGAAGAAGTAGCTATTCTTCCAACCCTTGATGGAGGAAGGAAGATCTCCGATACCAGGCCTCTTGGTACGATTTCCCAGGTACCACCATCCTGGGGATGCCCGACCGTTCTCCTTGAGGAAGCACATGAACTTCAGATCGGCGAAGTTCGGCTCCCATCCAAGCGACCTCCACAAAGTTATGAACCCTAGGAGAACTTGCCAAGAGTTCGGGGTCAGCATCATGGGACATACCCCCAGACGATGGAGTACCTCCCTGATGAAGGGTTGTAAAAGGAAATCGGAGACCGACCTTAAAGGTCTCTTCGTAAAAACAGATCTCGCCGGGCAAGACATCAGTAGCACGAATGTTTGCACCAGGTATCCTAATGCTCACTGAGTTCGGGATTCCATACGATTTCCTAATTTCTGTCTCTCTTTCTTCCTCAAGGAGGTTTATATGAACAAAGGGATAAGGAGGTCGAGGAAGAGGCTCCCCAACCCGAGGTCTGGGATTCGGCAGTTGAGTTTGAATCGGTGGGATATTTAATTCCTCATACTTATGGCCCGAAGTACTAGCTCCGGAACCACCTCGGTTTCCCGTCCTAAAACGGTCCGAATATTCATCCCGACCCGACATGGATGAAAATAAACTGTTTGATTGAAAAGAAAGATAGCCGGAAAACTCAAGAAAATGAGCCGGAAAATTCAAAGAGAGCCGGAAAACACAAACAGAGTTCACGAGAAACAGGAAAAAATACGATCGAAGTCTAAAAAATTCAAAAAACAAACGGTGAAAAGGTTTAAAGGTACATGAAATACCTTTTTTAACTGAGAAGGGGGCTCAAAATGCGATCGGAAAGCAAGAAGGAAGCTGAAATCCGATGGTACAAACTCCGGCGAGCTCTCTGAAAACTCCGGCGATATTGCGAATCAAAGAAAGTATGAAATGAGGGGGAAATTTTTTTTTCATCTTCTACTTATAGCTTGTCCAGCAAGCTATTTAAAGATGTGCGACACGTGTTGATCATTGAACGGACCTGATGAAGCAATCGAGAAATTCATTATTGCGCCCGCCAAAACATCACCTCGAGCACGCCACCCGAGCGGCTGTCAGCACTGTAAATGATGTCTCTTGAAAAGGTGGATGACGTTTCAAAAACCCAAACGTCAATGATAAGCAAACCACCCTCATAACTCCAATGACCGATCTCATTGAAGTAAAAAATCAAAATAAAGGGTCAACCAACTTTATGATTACCGATCTCTGATACTTCCAAAGAAAATCATCCGAAAAGATATTTCTTGGAAGTAGGGGGCAACTGAAGAGGGTAAAAACGGTTGACCGATCTCTGATGGACACGTGGATAAAATCCACCCGATGAGGTAAGACAATGAATACCCGATGTCTACGATGATATCGTAGACACGCACACCGATCTAAAACAGGTCAAGATGATACGAGCCATGAGGAAACAACTGTGAACGAATCCACCGATCTCCCGTAACTGCCTCATCATATCACAAAAGAATATCCTCCAACATGCTCTGATCTTCTGCAGAAGATCAAATGATTTCCTGCCCACTGAAAACAACAGGCCGTTGGCACAGAGGGAAAACCCGAAATTACCCTCCTACGGTTAAAAAACATTCGAGTACATGTTCAGACGATCCCCCTATAAAAAGGGAGAGATATTTCACATACGAGGTACGCTTACTTCACCCAAAAAAGAATACATTCGTTTTATTCTCACTGTTCACTGACTTGACCGTCGGAGTTTCGCAGGTCGAACACCCCACCGGTGCAAGAAACTTATCAGTCCTTGACTGCTCACTTCATCAAGCTAATCTTACCATCGCCTCTTTTACCTCTTTTTCCTTTTTACCTCTTTTCGACATCATCATTCTCCAAAAGTGATTTTTAGCAAAAACTAACCCAAATGGATACTATCCGATCGAACTTTGGTACTATAACTATTGGATGGGCAGAATTTTCGAATAATCTCACCCATTCTTAAAGATTAGTCTGGATAGGATTGGGAGTAGGTCGGTTGGGAGCTGGTTTGGGGTAAAATCACTAATCAATCTATTTTTGGCAGGTAGCAAAATTTTCCAACCACCATTAAAAATCAAAAGATTAATTGGATTTCTTAGTAATTTCAAACAATTGAATTAGGCGGATAGAACGAGTTGTGGCACAAACTATCATCATAACTTTATTCATTAAATGAAGCGAATCAAATCTTGAAATTTTTTATTTATTATACTTGTAATGCTTCTTCTTTTTTATTTTTTCCCGAATTGATGAACTTAAACAAGCATAAAATCTTAATTTAATGAACTCCAAGCATCTAAAAACATAAAAGAAAAAAAAAGGAACTAAATATTTTAAGTGCTTTAGGAATGATGGATGGGATGAATTTTATATATATATATATATATATATATATATATATATATATATATATATATTCTAGTGAGCATATGCGCAATTTAAGCTAAAGTAATCAAAGAACACAAACTCTTGAATCGGAATCTTGAAATGGATCTTCCATTAAGTGAATGGGAATCCAATGACTTATATTATTTGCTGACTTTATTTAAAGTGTGCATATTGTCACGGATGAGTTCTAGAAGGGACGAATGGCTGGAATCATGGAAGCTATACTTTGGAAAGATCTAGAACTCTCCAGAATTCTCTTCATGGTTCTACACTACTCTAGGCTATGGAACATTTGATAAGCCTAGAGGGTTCTAGAACTCTCTTGTACATACTTGTATATTTTTGTATTTACAATGTTCCACTTAAAGAGGTGGAGTAGGAACCTAGAAACTTAATTTTGAGGAGGTAGAGTTAGTATCTAGAACATTCATTGTAGCCTATAAATAAGGGGAGGCCTCATTTGGCCAAATCATCCAAGCAAATCACTTGTAATCACTCTTGTGTAATACAAAGCTCTCTTTTATTCACTCAAACTCTCTTGTATTCTCTTGCTAGCTTGTGTGCTTACACACTTGGTGGGTTTAAAGCTTACTTAAGCGTTCACAAAGGTGGTGTGAAGTTTCAGTGCCACACGGTTGGCTTAGTGGAAGACTAAGGCCATGACAATATGCTCACTAGATCACTTATATATATATATATATATATAAGTCTAGCCAGTTGGTTCAGATCATTAGCGAAAATTTTAAAAGTACAACTTGTCAACTGAACCGCGCCCACAATATTTATAAAAGCTATCCAACCCATCTCATCAATCCATTTTAACTGATCGAGTCAGGTTGGTTCGGTTTGAATGGCTCGGTTTGGATTGGACGGGTTCTTGCACTCTAGATCTAAAACCCAACGGTGTAATTTAAAACATAGAACAATGGGATAGGATCACTTTACACATAAAAATGACTCTTATACATACTCAAAATATGCACCGTTGGATTAGATAGAATTTGATGGCTATTTTGTGCCTTGAATTTAACACCTAAAAAGAAAAGTTCACTCTCTCTCCTACCCATTTATTACACCCATTTATTACATATTACCCTTCTCTCTCTTCCCTCCCATCAAGAGACTATCCATCTCCCTCACCTCCATACCTCCCCTGCTGCTCACCCTTGTCGGCCGACAACAACGCAGGCCAACATCGCCGACGCCCAATGCCAACCTCGTGTTGGACCAGGCAAGTCCAATTCAGGATGAATTTAGTTTGATTGGAGTAACCTGGAAGTGGCTTTTGGTTTCTTTATCTTTAATTAAAAAAGTTTTCACAAATCAGGCTCAATCAAAACCACATTCAATTTTCTGGTCTCAAATTGAGCCATACCCAGACCAAACTGATAAAACTAAAACCTAGTCTACAGATTTTGACTGCATATTCTTAGTCATTATGAAAACACTAAAGATTGCTGAAAAAAGAGTATCATCAGAATATTAGAAAACACTCAAATGAACATGTTGGATCTAAGATCCAAGAAAATAAATTTTTTCTTTGTTGAATCAAATTCACAATAACAACCTAATTCATTCCCTAGGAAACAACCGCAATATGAATACAATTTTATTTCCATTCTATTTAAACTTGATTTATAGGATCAGAGGTGGCATCAGATCTTTTCTTTACAATTAGAAAACCCTTCATCTGTTTATCATTATGACACCGGCAACCTTTCTTAAAGCCTTCTTCTTCTTTTTTTCATGTTAGGGTGGCTTAATCAAACGACTATCATCGCCTGACCTGATACATTAAGAAAGTGCATTTGCTCTCACAATTGTCAATATATAAATTGCTAGCTTGTTCCTCGATCTTCTATATAATTTTATTTATTGGGAACACCATGCTCCATTTGGTAAACAGGACAATGTAAGAAAAGAAATAAAAACTCATAATCTAATATGATTATCTGCACAATTATTTTATGATTGTCGGTGAAATCTCCAAGATACAACTTGTATATCCTAATAAATTCAAAGTACTTGTAAACAGTTTTTTAAAACCATGCCTTAATGGTAGTTGATCTCTGTGGCTGTGTTTGGTTTCAAATATTACATTTGTTTAGTTGGTGGTGGCAGGAGATAATGTGATCCGTTTTTCTTCTTCAATGGCAAACTCTGGTAGTGAATTTGCTTCCTCATAGAATTAAACAAATCGTTGGTTGGTTCGTCGGTGAGGTAGCTGGCATTGTGTCAGTCCGGTGAGGATGAGTGACAGGAGAGAGAAAGGGTCGCCGGCCTCGGCGATGTTGGCCGGTGTTGTTGCCGGCCGATGAGGGTGATCTGTAGGGGAGATGGATGGTCTCTTGATGGGTGGGAAGAGATCGAGAGAAGGGTGGTAACGTGTAATAAATGGGTGTAATAAATGGAGGAGTGAAAACTTATCTTTTTGGTTTTAAATTCAAGGCACAAATAGCCATAAGATTTTATCTAATCTAACGGTGTATAGTTTGAGTTTGTATAAGAGTCATTTTTATGTGTAAGGTGATCATATCCCTAGAACAATATGTGTTGTTAAAATAAATAAATAAATAAACTTAATAGAACCCAAACCAATAGGGATGTAAACCGTCCGGTTTGGTCGTTTTGAAAGGCATAAAATGAGCCGAATTGATTTGAACGGTTCACTATATTTCTAAGCCAAACCAAACCGTAATAAACAATCCGTTGACACAAAAACAGTAACTTGTAACAGCTCTCAGCTCTCCGAGTCTCCGACGATGGAGTCTGTGAAATGTTTGACGATCTTGTCCTTCACAAGCTTGTTTCTTCTCTTCCGACTGATTCTGACCTTCGGATTTGGTCATCATCATCAAGGCCAAGAGACCGTCGCTCTACGAACCTTGCCGGAAAATTATCTCCAGCTACGGCCGGGTTCACCGTTTAAGATTGCTTTATTTGCTGACCTGCATTTTGGGGAAGACGCGTGGACAGATTGGGGTCCTCGCCAAGATGTGAAATCCATTGAAGTCATGTCAACTATACTCGATGAAGAAACCCCAGGTGAGCTCATCAAATTTATGTGATGTTTAATCTTGTTTCCAAACAATTTTTTTAGCATGTTTTAGTTAATGTTTGATGTTTCGAAATTGAAAGTACTTTTGTTGTTTTTAAAAATCTGAATTGACTTTGATTGGGCATGTTTGGTACCTGAGAATTTAGGCTGGAAAATTTGCATTCTCAAGAATTGAGTGAAATTTAGTTGTTAGTTTGACAGGATTTCAGCAATTATAATTCTTGTGGATACCCCATTTCTCATAAAATTCTAATTCCCACCTCGATTTTCTAATTCTTGATTTTCTTGATCTTGTGGGAAGTCTTGAGCAATGTTATTATTTGTGGATACCCCATTTCCCATGTTTGATTTTCTAATTTATGGATAGTTTTGAAAAGTGTGAATAGTTTTGAGCAATGTTATTATTTGTTCAATGTTAGGGGGGGGGAATTTTATCATTTTGAAAATTTAGCAATTTTGGTCAAAATTTTAGATTTTTTAGCTTAAGACGGTGCCTAATAACTAAATACGAGATTATTATATCATAATAAGGTTTAATTTGTACCAGAAATAGTTGTTCAAAAGTAGAAGTGTTTACAAAATTTCTTGTACATCCGAATAGCTAAACTCTTGATTCTTGAGAATTGTAACTCTTAAGATTGAACTTGCAAAATTGCACAACTTTTTGGAGTTAAATTCTAAGCAAACGAACAGACCCTTATTGGAAATTGCTTTTAAAAGGAAAAAATCTAATTTCAAAATGGTACATAACTTGTTTGGGCATGTGGGTTGATTGTGAAACAAGTGTGCTGTACAAGTGGGTTCTATTGCATAAACATTGTGGGGTGTCATTCAAAACTTAATGTGTGAAAACTAACTTATAGTCTCTTGTTGTAGAAACTTATAGTTATGTGTATTGTAACTGATTTCAAGTATTTGTGGATTAAGGCCTTGTTAAGTTTAAGAATGACAATGGGAAGGTTGGGTAATATACTATCAATCACTTTGTTTTGGTCATGATTCATGCAGTCATTTATAAATTAGGCAACTTTTTCTCAATCTAGCCCCATCTAGCATGACAAATTGCCATCCCCACTTATATGGTTGGTTGTTAGTAAAATGTAATGTTAATTTTATAACTATATATGTAGATTTTAGCATTTATATGTAATTGATCATATAAATTTTAACTAAGTTCAATTTCATTGCAGATTTTGTAATTTATCTTGGAGATGTCATCACAGCCAACAATATACCAATTGCAAATGCGAGCTTGTACTGGGATGAGGCAACCTCTCCAACAAGAGCCAGGGGCATACCATGGGCCAGTGTGTTCGGAAACCATGATGATGCGCCGTTTGTGTGGCCGATGGAGTGGTTTTCAGCCACTGGAATACCTCAACCTTATTGTCCAGCTGAAAATTCATCATATTCAGGTGAATATAAAGTTTATAATTTGAAATGAATAAATTTATGGCAGCTGGTCATTCAGTAGAAAATGATAGATTTATTGTGCCTTCTTATCATTGGATTGTAATGCTGCAGGATCATGATTGGTATCTACTTCTTTGAAAAAAGTTGCTCCTTTGTTGCTAGCCTAGTATAATTTAGGTGGTGGGTTTAGCTAAATAATAATATCAATACTGTATTTACAGAGCCAAAACCAACATTTCTTGAATATATGGACCATTCTTTTAGTATTTATCATAGTAGACATGAATGTTAGTGACTGAACTAGAAAAATCTCATTTTTTTCATGTTAGAACAATTTATAATAATAATATGATGTTGTATTGCCTCTTTCTCTGGAAATTAATTTCCAAACAATATCTTTTAGGCTGTCAGTAGAACACAAAATGCCATCATTTCAAACCATTTTGTACACCAAAATGATGTCGGCAGCAATACATTTCAAATCTTGCAAAATGATGCTTTTTGTATGTGCAAGTAAGCTAAAAATGATGTCATTTAATTGTAATTGATGGTACATGATGGAATGAAACAAAATGTCATTTGGGTTATATAGATTTGATGGTTTCAGGGTGTGTCCTTTTAAATTAATTATCAACATTTTGTCTCTACACGACTTGAAGGTGTATATTTATCCAAATAGATTGGAAATGAGTAAGAAAATGGCTGATTTGTATATTTAATTTAATTTATTTTTTTTTTAAAGTTGATCACTGTTGAATGCATTCTTTTCTTTTCTTTTGCTCCCCCCTTTCCTCGCACACGGTGCCTTTGCATAAGGTTATGAGAGAGTGCATAATGCTCAATGCTCAATGCAATTAGGATATGATTCTTTTCTTTTGGGTGTTTGAGATATTTTTCAAAAAATCAGTACATTTGATATTAGTTTATTTCCAATGGGGCCATAATTTCCATGTCAGGGGAAGAAAGGTGCAGCTTCAAGGGCACAGGACGTGTGGAGCTGATAAAAAACGAGATTGAGCACAATGTATTGTCATACTCTAAAAATGGTCCTAAAGATCTTTGGCCAAGCATATCTAATTATTTCCTCCAAATTTCATCATCAGATGATCCAAAGTCACCTGTGGCATTCCTTTACTTTCTAGATTCTGGTGGTGGATCTTACCCAGAAGTCATATCGGCCGCCCAAGCTGAATGGTTCCGGCAAAAGTCTCAAGAGATCAATCCTGATTTAAGGTAGACATAGATGGAAACCCAAGACTTATGTTAATTTACTTTTCACTGCACCTTATTAGTACAGATGCAATAAGTCGGAACAAGGCTTAAAGATCTAATTGATGTTCACTTGCTCATTTTCTCGCTGAGAAAAGGGATTTTGGAGAGAATGAGAGAACATAATCTATTTAAGTAAAGTAACTGTGAATGCCCCTTTTTTAGTACCCAACTGGAAAATTGTAAAATCCCCCAATAATCTTTTTCTTTTGTTTCCTCCTCTTCTCATTAACTAAACAAAGCCTCATCTAACAGGGTGCCTGAGATAATCTTTTGGCATATACCAAGTAAAGCTTATACGCAGGTGGCTCCATGGTTTGGAATACATTATCCTTGTGTTGGCTCAATTAACAAGGAAAGTGTTGCTGCTCAAGAGGCTGAAATGGGTATCATGAATCTTCTTCTTAAAAGGCCTGCTGTCAAGGTAAGGACTAAGGACACAGATAAACATGCATACTTGTATATACATAACATAGATATGTACACTGTTGCATACACACATTCTTGTTGATTGTCCTTCTTTCAGATAAATACATACATATATACGCTGATACAGGTAGGAACTTGGGTGCATACTGCATTGATATGGGCCAGGCTGGCCCTGTATTTTGATTTCAAATGATCCTCAGCTGGGTTTGGGTAATAGTATAGTCAGTTTGGGCAGGCAAGAGTCTATTGACTCACAAGCTGGGTAGGCTTAGCGAGGCTTGGCTCATTATATTGGTTGTTACTGAATGGTAATTTTGGGGTCTAAGAAGGGTGATACTGAATGTTTGTCGCACAAGTATATGTTAATTTATTGCTTTATTGTATATTTTATGTTAAATTTTAAATTAAAGGGCTTAACTTATCATTTCCTGTAATGCTTGCTCAGATGTGAAAGATAACTTCTTGAGAATGCATTGAAAATTATAGGTAACCTAGTTGAGAACTCTAGGTGTGCGTATTCCCTCATTAGAGATGCTCAAAAAATTGTAATGCGATTATTAACACTTAGAAGACTTTAGAAAGGGGTTTTCCTGTGCTTTAATAGGAATGGGTAAATTTCTTCTCCATTTGGATCTCGCAATGTGTAATGCTTCTAAAACTATAGAAAAAGAGTTTTCCTATGGTAAGACTCCTTCCCTTCTTTTTGAGATCCAAATAGAGGTTAAGTTTTTGTATGCTTTAATGCTTCCTACCTATTTTGACACGCATTTTAATGAATGGTCCATGTGATTGCTGAGAATACAAAGGAAAGGAATGATAATTCGCAATCTTATAATAGGTTGGGTTGAAGTGCTTGTTATTAAATTCCTATGCTTTTCTTTTTATATTGACTTCTTGGGAATAAAGTGGAGCATTTTCTTTCTACATTTCCCAATCATCATCAAATTGTAAATAAGGGTGGCAAACATTGACACGAGAATGATACAAAACCAACACAATTAAAATAAAATATTTTGTTAAATAAAAAGTATAAGCGATATATATGCCCTTGTGCAAAATTCTATATTTACAAAGGATAAAATACTATTCACTTAGTCTTACAATATTCTTTTATAATACTTTGCTCTTCAAACACTCGATGCCTTTTCCCAATCGCTCTGGTCTCTTATAGACTAGATCTTTCAGATCTTTCAAGGGATAAGGAGGATCACTTTGACGATTATTCTCCTTATGACAAGTGTTCAAGATTTAGTTTTTATGGATTTTACTCTTATCTACCTTTTTACAAACTCTCTTTAAGAAGTGGTCATTTTGCCAGAAAGGACGACTATTTACTTCTGACAATTAGGTGGTTTAAAATAACATGATAAGTGTTTTTTTGGTTCTTCTTCTTGTTGTTTAACTTGGAGGTGGGGATGGGGTTGAGAGCATTTAAAATCTCCCAAGTAGGGGTCGACATAGTGGATGTGTAGTGTTAGGAACTTAGGATTCTTATAAAACTCAAAGATGAAGCTAATGTAGTGCTTTTATTAATGCAAATGGGTTCCCGTTGAATTGTTTTACTTTGCATGGTGGCAGGCAGTGTTTGTAGGTCACAACCATGGTTTGGACTGGTGCTGCCCGTACCAGAAGCTGTGGCTGTGCTTTGCTAGGCATACTGGTTATGGTGGCTATGGAAGCTGGCCTAAAGGAGCTAGAATTATAGAGATTACTCAACAACCCTTCTCTCTCAAGTCATGGATAAGGATGGAGGATGGTCATGTACACAGTAAAGTTGTCTTGAGTTCTTGACATGTTTCCATAAAATATTTTTTTAAGATCAAATGAAAAACAGTATATCAAAATGAAGTCTATATCTTGTAAGTATATATCTTATATCAATGCTGCTTAGCATTTAGTCAAATATATCACAAAATAGTTTTGAATTAAGTTGGAGAGAGAGAAAGAGAGAGAGAGATTGTTTTATGAGAGGGATTTTGAGATGTACAAGCTTTCAATGAGGCACTGCTAGCAAAGCAAGGTTGGAGACTAATCAAATCCACAGATTCTTTATTGTTTTAGCGGCAAGTTGAAGTACTTTCCTGCAAATTCAATTATGGAGGCAAAGCTTGGAAGCAACTCGTCGCATCATCGGAGGAGTATTTTTGAAGCTAGAACTGTGTTGGACATCCAGGGGGACCTGTTCAGATTTAAAGTGGTATCTCCTCACAAATTGTTCCAGGTTGATGCAAAGGTGAATTCTCTACCATATCGGGTGGGTTTAGCCCTGGAGAATCAACAGGTAGCAAGCTGTTTGGATGCTAACAAAAATTTCTCCTTGGGCCAAGTTGTGGAGTTTGAGAATAGCAGAGAAAGTTAGCAATTTGTTTTTTGAAAACAAATGTGTTTTTTTGAACAAAAATGTGATATCTGTGTTGAAGGTGTGTAGTCAATAGTGCATGTTTTGAAAGAGAAGATTATGAGTGTTTAAATCTGTTAAAATTGCTCTAAAGCTATATATGGCTGCTATGGAAGGCTTGAAATTTGTATACTTATTTTACCAAAATTTACTTATAAGTTTCATACTTATTTTACCAAAAAAAGCATATGCTGATCAAATAATCACTCTCTATATGTTAGTTTATTAAAATGTTATTAAATTACAGGTGTTGCTTTTGTAGAACAGATGAGTCTATACAAAAATTCAGGTTAAAGAGAAATGCTATACATATATATATATATATTATAGTAATTAAAGAGAAATGATATAAAAAAAATATGCAACAGAAAATCCTTTTTGTTGTATTGGTTGGAAAGATTGAAAAAATATTCCCACATATTCTTTCTGACTAAAACGTCCTCCATCTAAATCATATTGACTAAACTAACCAAAGTAACTTACTATTATTATTATTTTAATTTTTTATGGGTGTGCCATCCCATTGTAACATGAAATTATGTATTTTCATTTGTGCCCTTGAATTTTATATTTTCTATTTATATCCTCACTTATCATTTCTCTATTTATTTTTTCCCAATCGATATATATAATTATGGTTCGTGATTAGTTGTTAATGCAAAAAAGATACAATAAATGAATCAATTCTCATCCATGAAGAATAAAATCCAAAACATCATCCAATAAAGAGAGAGTCATGAGCATTAAAACAGACTCTAAATTAAAAAGTTGCAAAATTTTGACGAACAGTCGTCCTTATATTTATTTTTTTTCGAATTTTTACGAAGGCCTTGCATACTACGAGTCTTCATTGTCTTCAATCCAACATCTAATTTCTAAACAATCCCATTTTTTATTTCTTTTTGTCACAATTTATAAACAAACCCATTAAACCAGTTTTATTTGGACTTTTTATATTTTTTGTGAGATTAGCTTTATTTTATCAATTACAAAGTCAGGGGCATTTCTGTCATTTAAACCTCTTTACCCACTCTATGCATGCACCAAGCGTTTGATAACACCAAGAAGCCAGTTGTTGTAACCTTCTAACAGTTGTCAGCCCTCCGATGATGAGATACTCTCTAATATTCTTGTCCTTGAAATGTTTCTCTCTCCTCCTCTTCCGATTGATCCTGGCCGTCGGATTTTATCATCTGCTGAATCAGCATCAAGGCGTAAAGACCGTCGCTCAACGAACTTCGCCGGAGAATTATCTCCAGGTACGGCAGGGTTCACCGTTCAAGATTGCTCTTTTTGCGGACCTGCATTTTGGAGAGGCCACGTCCACCGATTGGGGTCCCGAACAAGACGTGAATTCTACTAGAGTCATGTCCACTGTGCTTCATGAAGAAACTCCGGGTGAGGTTATCAAATCTCATGAGTTTTAAAAGTAATTTTCTTATTTTTAAAAATTGAATTTTGTTTTATAACAACTGGTGAAAAATCAAGTTAGTGCCTTAGTAGCTAGCTCCCATATACTAATTACTCCTAGCAAAGTTGAATTTTAATGGTTAAAAAAAAAAAAACAAAAAAACCAAGAATTTTAAATCTTTAGTGTAAAGATCAATTGTTTTGTCAATTATTAGAATTAGCGAGTGTTCGTATCAGTAAATACCGGCAATTGTGGGATGTATATTTTGAAAAAGATGATTGTAGGTTGAATTAGATACTATGCATATTTATGTCATGTATCGTAAAAATTATAGTGATCCAATGGTTGATTTTTCAAATATGTTACTGAGAAATTCAAGACACCATGTTATCATATTTATTGTATTGAATTTGGTATAAATTCAGCTAAATATATATTAAAATGATCTAGCTCATATGTGTGGGTCAAAGTTGACTGAAAATTTTGGTTTTTGATTGAAACTTTTGGTCAAATATTATTGAATGAAAGAGGACATCAAACTTAGATCGATTAATATATTTAATTTAATTTTTTTTATCTAATGAGGAACCGAGTCATCTAAGTTGACAGTGCCACTTGTCATGATCATATTGGCTTTTTACCAATTAGGACATAATAAAATTCTTACCCCATTACTATTCTTGGAGATAATATGTTTTGGACCAAGTACATTAATTGTCATGGTGCATCTAATAAATTGAAACCCTAGTTTTGTTGGTGACCACATGAATCATAAGTGAATTAACAATTAGAAGAGCACTTTGTTTCTTTAATTGTATTGGCTTTGTGTGGTAAAATCGATCCATGCTTTGTTTTATTAATGATTTTAACAAAGCTCAATATTGCATAGCAGATTTTGTAATATATTTGGGAGATGTTATCACAGCCAACAATCTAATGATTGCAAATGCAAGCTTGTATTGGGATCAAGCAATCTCTGCAACAAGAGCCAGAGGCATACCATGGGCCACTGTATTTGGAAACCATGATGATGCACCTTTTGAGTGGCCCATGGAGTGGTTTTCTGCCACTGGAATTCCACCACTTCATTGCCCACTGCCAAATTCATCATATTCAGGTAAATATATATAAATGAAGTTTAGAATAACAGCCAGTCATTCCTTAGAAAGTGACAAGACTTATCAATGCCTTCCATTTCATCATGCATGATCTTGTTCTACAAAATCATGATTGGTATCTAAGTCCTTAAAAATAGGTAGTTGCTTCTTTTATGCTAGCCTATTATAATGAAGGTGAGAGCTAAAACAAACATTTCTTGAATATTTGGACCATTCTCTTACCAGTATATAGACTTGAGAGTTGGTAACTGAACTAGAACAATTTGTAGTGGTATGGTGTTGTATGTATTACTCCCCTCTCTGAAAATTGTAAATTATTAGTCAAAACGACGTCGTTTAGGCCATCAATAGTACGCACACACATGTGCAAGTGAGAATGATGTTGTTTAATTTTAGTTGATGGTAGAATGAGGAACATAATGTCATTTGGGTTCTGTAGATTTGATTTGTTCTAATGTACTGTCTTTTAAATTATTATTAGCATTCATATTTCTGCACAACTTGAAGGTGTATATTTATCCAAATAGATTGAAAACAAGTGACACAGAATGCAATGAGGCCATAATTTCCATTTCAGGGGAAGAAGAGTGCAGCTTCATGGGCACACGACGTGTGGAGCTGATGAAAAATGAGATTGATCGTAATGCATTATCATACTCTAAAAATGGTCCTAAAGATCTTTGGCCAAGTATATCTAACTATTTTCTCCAAGTCTCATCATCAGACGATCCAAAATTACCCGTGACATTCCTGTACTTTCTAGATTCTGGTGGTGGGTCCTACCCAGAAGTCATATCGAATGCTCAAGCCGAATGGTTTTGGCAGAAGTCCCAAGAGATCAACCCTGATTTAAGGTAGAAATAGATGGAAAACCCAAGGCTTATGTTAAATTGATTTTTGTCAGTGCCTTAGTATTAATGTAGGATGCAATAAATTAGGACAAGATTTGAAGATCTTATATATTGATATTCATTTAGGTGTAGGTTGTATTTGGTTGTGAAGAAACGAAAGTGAAATGTAGGAAAGTAAAGGAAAAGGAATTTGTTAAAACTTGCTTTTCCTAGAACTGTTTGGTTTACAAGAAAACCGTAGGACAATGGAAGTTTTAATTTTCTCATGATTTTTTTTTTTCAAAATAAAAAAGTGCAAGACTAGCCTTTTCATTTCATTTTCCTATCAATCAAACATAGCCTTATTTTTTTGGTTGCTAAGAAAAGGGAGGGAAAAGAACAGAGTATTTGGAATCTATCATTTTCTGTTTGGTTTGAGGCTGAATGAGAAACATAATCTATTGAGTCAAGTACTTGGTAATGACTTTTTTTTTTTTGGGTGGTCACCAAATTGGAAAATTGTAAAATTCTCAATGATCTTGTTCTTTTGTTTCCCCCTCTTTCTTGTTAACCAAACAAAGAAAACCTTATCTAACAGGGTGCCTGAGATAATCTTCTGGCATATACCAAGTAAAGCTTATAAGAAGGTGGCTCCAAAGTTTAAAATAGAGAAGCCTTGTGTGGGTTCAATTAACATGGAAAGTGTTGCTGCTCAAGAGGCTGAAATGGGTATCATGAAACTTCTTCTCAAAAGGCCTTCTGTCAAGGTAAGGACCAATGACACTGATAGATTTGCAAATATACTTATATATACATAGCATACATACATACATAAATGCATTCTCACATTCTTGTTGATTGGCCTTCTGTGACATAAATACATACATAGACTGATATGGGTAGGAATATATGTGCATGCTGCATTGATATGGACCAGGCTAGCCCTCTATTTTAATCTCAAATGATCAAAAACTTAATTGGATTTGGTTAGTAGCTTGGTCAATTGGGTAGGCCAGAGTTTATTGAATGATGAACTGGGTAGGCTTTGCTAAACTTGGCTCATTATATACCTTTTAAGGTCAGGCTTAGTTGTTGCCAAATGGTAATTTTGGGGCCTAAGATGGGATACAACTAGATGTTAGTCTCACTGGTATATGTTAAAATTTGTTGGTTCATTGCATCTTTTATAGTAAGATTTCAAATTAAAGGTCTCAACTTATTGTTACCTGTTGCTTTTATTTGAATCTCGAAAAACCTGAGAAAGAGAGGGAAAAGGTTAAAAATGTAATAGAAATGAATCAATTTCTAAGCAATGTTCAGTATTTTACTTGACTTTCTCTTATCATTTCCGAAATCCAAACAGAGCCATGACAATTTCCCCATATGGGAAACAGATCCCCTTGATAATGCATTGAAAATTATAGGAAACTGCACTGAGGACTTTTAGGGTTTTCATCTTTCATATTCGACGTCCCTTTTTTTTAATGTGCACTCTATAACATGAAGTCCAATTTTATACCATGAGATTAATCTGTACGATTTTCAAATTCTTTTGTCTATTTGTTATGCTAAAAAGATCCTTGGACCTAATGGTATAAAACACTTATGTTTGCCAAAACAACCCCTTAAATAAGAATCTAATGCAGTACTTTTCATTAATGAAATTGTGGCCCTGTTTACTTGTCTACTTTGCATGGTGGCAGGCAGTGTTTGTAGGTCACAACCATGGATTGGACTGGTGCTGCCCATACAAAAAGATGTGGTTGTGCTTTGCTAGACATACTGGTTATGGTGGCTATGGAAACTGGTCTAGAGGAGCCAGAATTCTTGAGATTACTCAACAGCCCTTCTCTCTCAAGTCATGGATAAGGATGGAAGATGGCCTTGTACATAGTGAAGTTGTCCTGAGTTCTTGACATGTTTCTTTCAAATTTTATGTACTGTCAAATGAAATGGAAAAGGGGGGAAAAAGCTGTGGAAGTATGTATATACTGTATCAATATTGTTAGATAGTGTATCCAAGTGTTGGCTTGAGAGAGAGAGAGAGAGAGAGAGAGAGAGAGAGAGAGAGAGTATACATATTTGGGCTAATGTGTCATTACTACGTCAATTAATAAAACATTGAAGGTAGTAAAAGCGGCCGCTAAAACTCTTTTTCTCTGTGGTGCTTTTTATTTCTTTATCTTATTTTTGGTAGCATGCTTAGATTAATATCAGTCTAGGTAGGCATTTTTTATTCGCCAAACTCGATCTTCATGCATGTACTAATAAGTTCTCAAAAAAACAAATATCGCTAGCTCTAACCCCACCTCAATTAATGTTTAATTAAGAAGGGCGGTCGTGTTATCTATAGCGACCATTAGATAAGATACTATCATACTATATTTATGCATGTCATGTGTGCCAAAAATTACAGTGAACCAATAGTCGGATTCTCGAAAATGTGATTGAAAAAAACTGTGACAGTTTTCAACGGTTATTATTTTTCATAACTGTATTTTGAAATTCTGACATTGGATTATTGTGATTTTTGGCATAGATGACATCTATGAGTACAGTATCTAATCTAACGATAAGTTTTTCAAAATATATATTTTATAATTATCTATCGGCTTCATGCTTACATAACTTAAGCATATGCTGACTATATTAAGACTATATATATATATGGGTCACGTTCCGTTATACCTTATTTTGACACCTATATTTACTTCTCATTTTCAAAATACCACTGTAGGTTGAATATTTTGAGAAACTGACTGTTAAATTAGATACTTATATTATGTTTGTCATGTATGAAAAAAATTAGAGTGATTCAACGGTTAGTTTTTGAAAAATATCATTGTAAAGAACTATTTTATTTTTTTATTAACAACAAACATCACAGTTTTTATAGTGATATCATTGGATTACTATTATTTTTGGTATATATGACATGCATAAAGAAGGTATTGAATCCAACAGTCAGTTCGTCAAAATATTTATCATAGACAGTGTTTTGAAAACAAGATGTAAACATAGATGTCAAAAAAGATTGTAAGAGAAATGTGACCCATATATATATATATATATATATATATATATATATATATATGAAGAGAATGATAACACTCCATATTTTTTACTTATTAACAAAATCAAGTGAATTGATGCAACCAATGTCGTGAAATGAAGGGAGAGTGTATGTATGTGTGTAATTATTATGACATGTTGTTGTTTGTCTGCTTCTTCATGGTCCAAAGTACATTCTTTCTTACTCCAAGTGATGATTATCTGGTCTATATTCTCACCAATCCCTTCTATAAAGAACAATTTTATGAGAACTTCATTATGGAAAATTTTTAACCAAATTCCATTCCCAAAACCAGAAGCAGAGGTATGAATCATTACAAGGGGGAGGGGGACCAGTTCTTAATTGGTTTGTTTTTTGCATAATATGAAGTCAAAAGAAAGAGAAATATAAAAATAAATTTTTTCTCCTTTTTTTTTTTAATTTAAAAAGAAAAGAAAAAACCTTGTTCTTCTTGGGCCATTCAAGTATTCAACAGCTCAAAAGCCACTTTATTCTCTTCTTATAAAACACAACTCATAGCAGCCCAATTGGGACTTGTTGCAAAAGTTTCTCAACTTCTTCATGGGCCATGAAACAGCTCAAAAGCCACTTTTACCCTCATATGCTGGGCCATAATGTGAAGGGTAGAGCTAATTAAAGTTCCATTTTCTAGAAACAACTTCAGGGGACAAAACTTGGGTAAATTGTTCACATGGCTTATTATATGAAAGAGGAAGTGGGCCCAACCTTCTTTGTGAGGGGGGCCCACCATGATAATTTTGTATAACGAGCCATGAAAATATCACAAGAATGACTCATCATAAAAAAGTTATTTGGTGGATTTTGAAGTTGTGGTCAAATAAAGGGCACATCTCTCATTTTCAGTTGCAGTAAGGGGCCCAATTTTTTTCAATGAATCAAATCTTGAAAAGTATTTATAAATAAAAGATTTAAAATTCAACAATGACTGAAACTTTAGATCGACTCAAAAAATGAAATAGTTAATGTCAAAGAAGGAAAAAAACCAAAGAAGGGGAAAGACGAGTTAAGGTCGGTGGCTGATGGCAGGTTCGCCTAGTAGTATGTGTCCTCATTTTAAGTATAAGAAAGTGCAATAATACTCATTTGTTAGTATTAAGAGGATTTAGGACAGAAAATAGTTTATTACCAAAAAAGTAATTAAAAAAAGGGATAGGGGTAGTTTCTACTTTCTATGGTTTGGCGAGAGAGAAAAAAAAAGGGTCAGGATTGGTTAAATAAAGAGTAGCTAGGAGGGGGAGGTGACAAACCCTAGCTGGCCCGGACAAGACATATTTTTTATGAAGTATAAGGGGTACTATCAACACTCGCTAGTGGGTGAAGGAGACCCGAACCCAAGACCAAAGACCCCAAGCCCTGCCACTAGTCCACTCAGTGCGGTGGTGCTTCCATGGCATTTTTAACTCAATTTATGATTTTCATGTCTTAATGGTAATACAATGCATCAATGGTCCATGGAATAACTGCACATTTTGACAGGCCCAAGAGATGCTTATATTGATTTAGATGTTCTAGAGTATAGCAGGAACATTACATTTAATCAATCTAAATCACCATTGACCACAATTGGTTGCCGCCCCATGCTACGGTCTCCAAAATAAAATGTACAGAGGTTCATTCAGTAATTTCACCCAGAAAGGTTTGAACTGGTCAATGTCAGTTGTGAAAATGAGAGAGAGAGGCCCCATGATGTTAGAAAGTCACTCCCTCATAACTCATAAGTGGACACAAAGGAACTGCTATAGCTTACTTTGAAACATTGCCCATTTTCTATGCAGTTTTAGTTTGCTTCTCACGCTATGACCATATGACTTGTTCTTCAAAATAATTTTAACAGGAAAAAAGAAAAAGGGGAGAAACCCACTTGGATTACCATCAATAGATGATAGTTTCAATGAATTTTGGGTCTTCACAAGATCAAACAATTGAGAGTATCTGAATACAGATGCTTCACAAAGTTTTCTGGTATGCCATATTAATGTTAGATACCAGTTCAGTTTTATTCTGTGTGTATGTGTTGGATGAAATATGTGAAATTCTCTAAACTGTATGCATCTGAAATTCTCCCCGTTCGAATAGACTTCTCTGTGTTTGATAAAATACCAACTCTTTGATTCTGGTTAAATTCATAAATTCAAGTACTTTCATGATATGCTTAACAGATTATTTAAAGATTTTATTCATAATTTGTCAACTGAAGAAGATAAAAAGTCTGTCAGACTTTAACATATAAGTAACAAATTTATTGTTGTGATATAGGATTCTTTGATATGCCAAAAGGACTATAGGGTGAGCCTAAAAAAATGAAACACTGATTGTGTTTTCTTTAGAAATTCAATAGAAACTTCCTTTTTCTGCAAAAGGGATTTTTTTATTTTATTTTCTGCAAAATGTTGCTCTATAAATTTGTTAAGTGTCACTAATTTTGTTTCAAAAATAAGGTGTGTTTGAAGATTAGTGGTCGGTGTTCGATAAATTTGGTTAATGAGTTTTAATGAATCTTCAATGGCAAAGAAGAAGGGCTGGCTCAGCTTTCTGAAGAAACT
>JAESVK010000161.1:503460-519674 GCA_017140935.1 Hamamelis virginiana
TCATGTGATAAAAAGTATAAAATGCAAATTCAGCACAGTTTAGTGATATGATCTCACTATTGTTTAAAAAAAAAAACCAAACATGTCATTGTATTTATCTCATAAATACATCGTATTGATATCAATTCAATAAAAAAAATATGTCAAAATGAACCCAAACATGCTTATCAAAATTGAGCAAAAATTTTAGTTAAATACAAGACAATGGGACATTATTTGGTCGGTCCAATAAAAAAAAATGTCAAAATGTCACCCCCTCATAGTATCTTGCTTTGGTAGAACGAACACCAAAAGTATTTATGAATTCGTACAATATCTTCTAAAATAAAAGAGAATTCATTAATACACCTATGAAGGCACACTCATTATAGAACACATTCTTAGGTCATGTTTGGATAGTACCAATCCTTGATATGATGTCCATGAAAAAATGATTCAGGACCGGTATGCATTAGTTTTTCTTAAAATTAATTTACGAGCTTAAAATTTCTCTTGATTTAAGAGATATGATGATAATCACTTTTAGATGACTTGGGAATGATAGCATGAATAGCAAAATTTTTATACTAGAAGTTATTGTGGCAAAAGCTAGAAGAAGGCTCCAACTTTTGCCATAATCACTTCTAATATAAAACTTTTAATATGTGAAAATGTGATTTGAACTTTGAAGAGTATTAGATAACTTTAAAGAGACGTGTTAAAAAATAATTCTCCAGAAATGATTTTAAATAAAGTTAACGCAAACAGACCTTTAGATTAGTGGTATCATAAAACCTCCTGCCTTGGCCATGGCCAGGCTATGATAGATTTTATCTTATTCAGACTCGGACTCAGGCGGCTTGACTCAGTCACTATACTAGGTGACAACCACAAATCTGCCGTGACTCGAGGGGAAGAACAGAAAAAAAAAATTGACTGAAAAAGAATTATACCCATATTGTTCGTAAAAGAATCCGCTTTTCTAATGACAAATCATCAGCAACAGTTACTTAAATTGGTACAGCCCTTAGTTTGTCCCGAGACCAAACACAGCATATACATCATGATACAGAGGCACAATTACAGCAACTGACTGAAGAAGACATATTGTCGTGGTCTGCATTTGTGAAAATCCTTCCTTCAGGTAGCACTATCACAGAATGTGGCCAGGTCACTCACCTCCCAAATGATAAAAAATTTGCATACAGCCCATCTAGTCATGGATCTTAAATAATTACTTTTCTCCCTCAAATAACTGCTGTCTTAAGATTGTGACTATCTTATCTAGAATTCCCTCATTTTCAGCCAGATACCATTCAGCCTCATGTTTGTTATTGAAAATCTCCCCTTCTATAAAATACCTGCTTTCTTCTTTCAAGATGACACCTTGTTTGCAAGCCAAATCCAAGACGTCGGATTCACAGCAAATGCCTCTTCCAAACTCTATCTCCAGTTCGGCCTTTTTCATCGCGGGTGCCAATTTATTTTTCACCACTTGCACACAAACCCCAAGACCAGTAACCTAGAAAACAATCATTAAAAAGTATGACCTCAATGACTTCAAAGGAAACGATTAAACTAAAACTTAAATGAAAGTTGTGATCAGAAAAAAAGCAATTTTGATAGAATAAACCTTCTCATTCAGAAAGTATCAACAAAAGAAAAAAGAAAATGAAAATCCAAGTTCCAAACAGAATTTCATACACTGATATGCTACATTCAATTTCTTTGAAATTACTAAGCAAAGGCTCTTTTTACTTTTCACTCATCCAGGAGATATGCATTAAGGAGATTTTGGGCAAAAATCAAACAGGTGTGTCCATAAGAAACAGTAGTATGTTCATAGTTGTTGTATTGCTCTAACAATCTCTAAAAATGATATCCAATGCTCATTCAGCTTAATCCCATAAGTAGCTTCACTTGGAACTCCCAGTTCTCAAGCCTTATCCCATAAAAATGATAACCAATGCTAATTCATCTTAGTCCCATAACTCACCTTATCCCCAGTTTTGAGCAATCCCGTTCTGATAATCCTCATCCGTACAGCTGCATAGAATCTCAATGCATTTCCACCACAGGTTACCTCATCTGCATGTCCAAAGCCTTGACCTGATTTTACATTTAATCTAACCTGGATATAATAGATCATAGTGGATGGTAAATTCCATTTGTCCTAATTATAACTAATAATAAACGATTTGAATCATACAAAAACCTGATTAAGAAAAATGATAAGAGTCTCAGACTGGCATAATGAAGAACGAATCTTTCGAAGTGCTTGGGTCATTATTTGGGATTGTACATTTCGGTGGATGCCACCTATCGGAACATCAAGTTCACGTTGAGGAACAAGAGCAGCTACCTGTACAAATCATACATGACATGATGAATACACAAAATATTAACATTTAGAGAGGAGAAAAAAAAAATGAAGTATCTGTCATCATCAACAATAACAACATAAATACATTAAATAACAGCAAAATGGGTAAAAAAAAGCTCCAACAACATACACCAATGAATTGTAGATCCCAAACCATGCAACAGTAACTAGTGGACAAGGCCAGTTTTCTTTAGCTTTTTCTATGACAGAAGTAGCTAGTTTAGAAGTAGATCTTTTATTTTCTTTCGCCACCATGGACACCAATGCATGCGGATAACATATTGGGAATTTGACAACCATGTCACAGTTCATTATATTTCGAGGTCAACATATCAGACAAGTTGTGAAAATAACGGACAACAAGACCCATGACAGTGTCTTTTAACATAGGGTACAGTGTCTTTTAACATAGGCAGTGATGAGATTACTATCATGCGGAGGACTTTCATGGCTCTGATAGGAGATTCACAGTAATCAAACATGACACATGATCAATGCCTGTGAGTTCAGAGCAACAAAGATCATGGCAGTGGTTAAAAATGTTTAGCTCTAATGGTTAAAGGGTAAAAAGGAAATGCCCTTTTTGCAACATGAATAAAGTTTCCTGATACAAGGATAAGGAGTGACGTCACAAAACAGGTAAGACTGGTCGTTTAACCTCACGTCAACAGCTGTGACATGAAAATAAATAAAATAAAATAAAATAAAAAATCCAACTGCAAAGAAGCTCATTTTCAGATAGATAACACCGTGACCATGAAGCCACTCATAATATCAAAGGTTTGCTGCAGAACAACTGAAAAGGTCAAAAGAGATGCAAGGGGCACACTCTATGATGGTATTACAAGTTGCTCAGGTACTCTATGGCACGAACATTATTGATGTACAGGAATACACATGAATACATATCAAAAGAACTAATAACTTACGCTATCAACCACAATTACATCAACAGATCCACTTTTAGTCAGTGTATTGACCACACTAAGCAAATTTTCAGCAGAATCTGGACGAGAAATAAGAAGATTTTCTGTGTTTACACCCATTGATTCAGCAAGTGAAGGGTCGATTGCATTCTCTACATCAAGATATGCACAATAACCTGCCAAAAAGACAATCCAATATGGCAAATATGAATATAGACTTTTTTAGGTAACAAGACATGGAACAATACAATCGCCCCAAATTAAATAAACAACGAGGGCAAAGCAAGAAAATCCAGTATGACCGGTAGAAGTTATAAGAAACAAATGAGATCAAAATAAGGGACAAGAAATTGGTATCGATAATCAGGAACAGATGTTTCTGTTCATCTGTATCCTTTGTAATTTCTCACTGGAATTGGAGATATTAATATACCAAGACCAAAGAATACATGACCAATTCATAATACTGACATGCATGCCTTATTTTGTTTTTACATGGCTGTACTACACAAAATCAAACAAAAAGAACAAAGGCAACATTTTCTTACTCATACTAGATTTGTATCGGTATTGAAAATAATGCTATGCAAATGCATAGCAGCATAAGCTTAGGTTACTCGCAAGGTTCTAAAGGCTCACCAGCAATCTATCTTGTTTCAAAAGAAAGCTTATAGGGAAAATTCTTTTGCACATAAACTTGAGAAAATCAGAAGAAACGAAAGATTACAATCGAGTAAAACAGGAAATATCATCAATGAAACTTAAGGATGTGTCATGACAGACACAACCACACAATGGAAACACAACTGATTGCTTAGAAGAAAAAAATTAGCAACATGCATTATGAAGTGTAAATATGATGACTTAAAACAAAAATTACTTCCAGGCCATGCCAAAGTTCTCACTCCTGAACAGAATGATGACTAACTGCCCGATAAAATTTCAGTAAATGCCTAGATCTAAAGAGTGGTGATGCAAACTGACACAAACACTCTCAACCATATCTCTAGCACTGATCTTCACTGTATTCACTAGTATGACCATATATGGATTCATTAAAAAAGTGAGATGTCACCATTAGTAAAAGCACCTGTGTATCTCAGTCCAAATTTTCATCTATAGAATGACCCACATCCAACTTGAAAGCAGTTTTTTAGTAAGACTAGCCATATCCTTTCCCATGATGAAGTCTGTCCATGCACTTATATGTGTCATCTAAAACATGTTGATAGACATTAAATGAATGGAACTGGGTAGCATGGATGAATTGAGTACAGCAACAAGAGCTAGAATGCTGGGCTCCTGCCAATAGCCAACATGCATCAACTGAAAACCATGCAATATGGCTTGATCATTTATTCTTAAGCAGAATGTCTGGATGCAGTCATGTGCAAACTTTCAGAATCCACCCCATGATGGGCCCATTTTATACAATTTCCAGTGGGGAAAAGAAAAGGGAAAAAAAAAACATCACAATCAAGACTTCAGGCCATCTAAACTATAGATTCCAGGCAATTCCTTTACAAATCCATGCACCAACAAATGGAGCATTATTAAGTAGTACCAGTACAGTATTAACAAGCAGCATCTAGCAGAGGAGTGAGGACTCAAAGCAAAACTTCACCAATATGGCTAGTCATGTCGTAGTGTCACCTTCACCTAAATCATGTAAATTTTGTTATACGAGAATATAGTTTAATTCGTTCCCAACTGAGCATAAGATAAAATCATAGTTGTCAAGGTGCCCATGCAATAAACCTGACCATTTTTACTTTGGCATTGGTATAAGAACTTGCGGAGGTAAACCAGGCTACAAAGCTAGAGAGAGAGAGAGAAGGGGGGAATGACATGAGGTCAGGCACGTGCTAATGTCTTTGAAAGGAAATGCATATTACCTGAATCGGCATGTGTGACCTCAAACAATTAAATAGATTTTCCAATAGTATACATAAACAGAATTAGTTTCATAAAGTGACATCCGACTTCAAGAGAAAGTCAAAAAATTTACTGTCCGTGCTGAGTGGCTGATCAAGGTTTCATAACAAAGGGTTAAAAGATGCTTACAGTTTTCCTTGTTTCAAGAACCAAAGTAATGAAACTAAGACCAATTCAGTAAATTCTAATTCCGTAGTGTGGAAAGATTAATTTAGTATGCACCTCCAAGCTTTTGAGCTTCCTTAATGATGTGAAGGGCAAGCGTGGTCTTGCCTGATGCTTCTTGCCCGTAAATTTCAACAATTCTTCCCTGCAGAATGCAGAGTAGATCTATCATTAAAGTAGTAATGACAAACTATTTTATTTCTTTGCAGCTGAAACTTATCCGTGTGTGTGTGTGTGTGTGTGTGTGTGTGTGTGTTACAGACAGTTATCTAAGAAACATTCACCCAAGAATCAACAAGTAGGAAACGTTGAAGCTTATATTATATATATTGATCAAGTGCAGCATTAAGCATTCATCTTAAGGGCCTGTCTAGGGACTCTGAAAAGTGGATCAGGCTAAGTCCAATCTTTTACTTCCATTTAGTTTTTATATCAACCAATTTACAATTGGTTTGACAGAGAGAGAGAGACGGGGGGCACTATTTTTTCGTCTTATTTTCAGTATAATGTTGAACTGATTTTAAAAGGAACCAAAAAAAAAGGGACTTGCCAAATAGGACTGAAATTCCCTATTTATTGATCATTATAGTTCCTACATGAAACGAAAAATAATACATGAGGTTATGAGATTTGAGATGGTCATAACTCATAAGCAAGGGGCAATTACTACATACGAGTGAAGAGTCAATGAAAAACAAAAATATGAGACCCATAGACCTTTCAATCAATCAAGAAATGTGAAGAAGATGAGACTCAAGGAACCATGGTAGACAGACTTTTAGAAGAATAGAGGTGCTAATTCATCATCAATTTATATCCACAACCCACCTCACAAAGCTGCTCACAAATTTTTACTTAAAGCTTTCCAGAACGGAAACAAAATAATGAAGAATTCTTCAGAAGTCACATAAGTAAAAATAATAAAGTGTCGAGCATATCGGAAAATGTAATGCCTTAAAAATATTGGGATAGCCAATTCAACTTTTGCTGAGGAATGGTAACATTTGGATAGCTAAAAAGGGGAGCAGAATAAAAAAAAAAATCCCACAGAACAAACTTTTCTCAAAAAAGAGAATAACATCTAAGGATTTTCTAGCCATGACTGCATAATCTAGGAAAGTGAAAATGAATTGTAACCATATTGAAGTTAAGAATAAACCAAGAAGTACTAATGAGGTTATAAATGCATCACAATGCATAAAGAAACCATAAGTACTATTCATAAAAACAAATCAAACAACCCACAACTTTGAAGTTGTGTCAAAAAGATGATATGTGGCTCCACTCATGCCAATACAAATACTAATCTAGGGATTCAAGAAGCAGCTTCATAAAAGTAAAGTTGTAAGCTGTAACTAGAGAAAAGCATCCAGAAAATCCTATAATTATACAGAACATACCCACCCAATAAATGTCGCACGAAACCTATGTAGTGAACAAACTTTTCACACACGAGAAGTGTAAACCAAGAAAAACAAATTAGATTACACATGTACCATGTTGCATCGTGAGAGGCTGTAAGCCACAGTTATAGAAAGAAAACACACAATAAAGAACTTTGAAATCATAAGAACAAGAAAAAATACCAAGTAGCTCTGTTTCAATAATTTGAAGTCATTAATACCTGGACACAAGTCCACACAACTTGATGAAGTGCAAACTATTAGCCATTCACAGAGAAGAATAATAGCAGGACTGCCCACTAAAAGATAAAAACTAGTGACAAAGGGAAATCTTTCTGACAGCATCATATATATTCACTGGCCTACCACGTTTCTTTTAATCATACTGCAATAATTATTTGACGAAAAAAAAAAATTAGAATTTTTTCGCTCCTCTATACTAAACAATACATGGACTAGAGTTGAAAGAACTCTGGGCACGAACAACTGGTCCAGACTCCAGACCAACATCTGTAATGGCACATTGACCTGGTTATCTGTGAGGAAGCCAGAACACAGGACTCTACCCTAACCCCCAAAAGTCAGGCCCAAATCTATGTCACTCATCCTTAAACAGTGTCATACACAGGAATGTGCCTGTATGTGATGTATAAACAACCCATTCCATATGTGTGCATGTTGAGCATATGCCTATACCAGATATGAGGCATTAGGACAATCTTTCCATATCAGGTAATCACCTTCGGTAATCCTCCAATCCCCAGAGCTAGATCAAGCTTTAATGAGCCCGTAGATATCACATGTGCACGTCGTGCGCCAAAAAACCGCTGCAAAGACAACCTAGACTCTCTGCAAAAATCACCTGCAAGTTGTGAGAGAGCCAGACGTAGTGCAGCATCTTTCTCTGTTGCTTTGACATCATCATGGCGTTGATCACATTCGAATTCTGGAATTTCAACTGACAACGAGAAAAAAATAAATAAATATTACAAAAAATAGACTAAATTACTCATGGAAGACCTACCAACTAACCTGACAACTGGATAACATTTAGAAGACTATTACTAAATTGATAGAAATCGCCTACAGAATAGGCAGAATTCTGTCGAGTAAAAACAAACTAAAAACTAGCATGGATACACTATGCATAGAGCAACTACTGAAAGCATTTTGTTCTCATTAAAAAAAAAAACACTTGCTCACGATAAAAATATCATGAGAAATTAGAACTGTAGACAATAACAGAATTGATAAGGTACCATTGGCAATTAGGCATTAACTCAACTTTTTTTAATCTACACACACGTCAAGAACCAATGGTTCGTCAGGAGATTCCAATTCTTTTCTTTCTCCTCCCTATTATCTTCTACAGCCAACCAATAGGTGCAAGCTTCAGCAAATGTCTTTAAACCCAAAAGTGTAAGTTGAGGCATTTTACTCGAGGCGAAAGGCATAAACCCTTAAGTATTTATTTCCATTTTAAAACATTTACAAAAAACCAATTACAAGTAGTAAAAAGAGAGAAGGAAAAACTTCCATAAATTCAATAACTATATGATTTTTTGACATTTATGATCATACCAGCATGGTTAAGTGGGGGGGAAAGGTTCATATCACATCATTGTAAATTTAATGAAGATTGCATATAGATGTACAAAATAGGCAGGACATAGTTCAACAAAGAAACATGGTTAAATATAAAATGATTCAACAGCATATAATAAAAAATAAAAATAAAAACATGGTTAAAGTTATTAAATGGAGACGAATTATAAGATAAACACGGTTGGTTGCTTTAAAAACTTAAATAAAAAAGATTCTACAGTAGGTCATATGGCGGCTGGGGGTGTATCATGTAAGCCTCATAAGCTGAGGCATAAAAAGGCGCAAAAGTGCAATTTTTCTTTACAGCTTGGCTAGGGCAAAACCTTAATGAAAGCCTCTCTTAATTTTTTAACTCTGGGGCCGTTTTAGAACTGCCTTGTTCTGAAGTGAGTGACACTTGAGCTTAGCCTCAAAAAAGCTTCTTAAAACTATGGTTTAATGAGACCAATCATTACCATATATTTTTAACATTAGGAAAATATATCAACTCAGATACATAAGCATGATGGTAAAAAAAAATATTTGTCTGAGCATGTGACTCTCCAATCATCCAGGGAAGGATAAGCAAGCTGAGCTCAAGTCCCCAACTCTAATATGTCCCTAATTGTGTGTCTGCGTGTAATCCTAGACAAAAAGAGTAACATAATTTGTCTCAACTCCTTGGGATTCCAAGTGTCCCAACTCACTTCAATGGGTCTGAGACCCACACCTAACCATATGAATGTCACATGAGTGGGTTTAAGACCCGCACCTAATGGTCCTAACCACATGGGTGTCACATGCAGGTACAAAAAGCTCATGTGAGTGAGTTGGGACAGTTAGGATTCCAAAGAGTTAGGACAAATAGCTTGTATGCACAACTTATATGAATTGACAATTTGAGATAGCATCTTAAAAGGTAAACACCAAAAGAAAAAAGAAAAAGATATATCATCTTACTCAATCATTTCTCCCTTTTCAAAGTAACCACCATCGCAATCCATTAACTTCAAAACTCCATTTTCAAGGTAGTTTGTGTGGATTGTGCGTAAATATTGTTCATAAAAACATATTCTCCTATTACTACGTACATACAAATACATGAACAGAACGAAGGAACGGGAGAGGATTACCTACAGAAGAAAGGCAACGGGTGCGCATGTCGAGACAGGTGATTCCATCTCCTCTTCCATTCTGCGGAAACGAAAATAGAAATGGTCACAGAACAACGATTTCAAGTAAAATTCTATCATAGTTTTCAAGAGAATTAAACCTCTGTTTGGAACTTGGAAAAGTAGAGGGAAAGGGGGAAAAAATATAGTGAAAATGCTTTAAAATGAATTAATTTCTAAGAAAATTTTAGCATTTTCCTTTCCCTTCCCTCATTCTTTCTGGGATCCAAACAGATAGAAAAGAGAATAAATAAATAAAATCAAAGAACAACACAAAAACCAAATAATGAAAACAATCACAACTGATATATATATATAGAGAGAGAGAGAGAGAGAGAGAGAGAGAGGAACCTGTAGGAAATAAGAGGGAAGAGAGAAGATGAGAGATCTTCCCAATGTACTGAAACGGGTTGAGTGCATAAATGGGGGTGTTAAGAAGAGTGTCATGATTAGGGTTTACTGAGTGAATCTACGTGAGGGTTTTGAAGGAAAGAAACCAAATTTAGGTTTTTAAGTTCTGAATACGCGCCATTTTCGTATACTTCAGGTAAAGTTGCAGAAATTATCCCTCTCCTCTCCATTTTATTGTCACTGCAAGAGTGCCCTTGCATTTTTACACGTATTTAATTCGACCCTATAGTTTTCTATTTCTATTTTTTTTTTTTTTTAAACTATAGTTTTCTATATTCGTGTTTTTCTCCATTTCTTTCTAGGGCAAGCTTGATTTGTTTTTTTTTTTTTCTTTCTTTTTGTCAAATGATATAAATCCGTATTTCAAATTCCACTAATATTAAGGGAATTTTCCCTCAATATTCCCATAGTTTCCAAAAATTCTCTATATAAACACATGTTTTGATAATTTTTTTCCGTACACTTCCATACACTTAATTTGATATTTTTTTCCCTAAAAAAATGATTAAATTTTGTGGAAAATGTGCCAAATTTGTACATACAATTCCCAATATTATGTATAATCCCTAATTTACTGAGTAATCCCTAATCTCCCAAATAATAAATAATCCTTCAAATAAGACAATCTTCATTCTCCAAAATAATGAATAATACTCAATTTTGATAACAATCCCCAGTACCCATTTTGTTGAACAATCCCCAACTCTGCCAACAGTCTCCCAAATTATTGTTTACTTTTTACATCAAATCATAACCTAACATGTCCAAAAAAGGTATTGAATACCCTAAATTATACATAATCCCCAAATTAATTCACGATCCCCAATCCCCATATTAAACCATAATCTCCAAATTAACACAAAGTTTCCAATATGGAATTTTTGTTCATAATCCCCAAAAAAAATATGTATGATCTCCAATTTCCATTATTATTTTTTTAAAGATTATACTGTGATATAATCATGGCATAATTAATGTGATTTGTCATTACTAAAATTGGGGATTATATGCAATTTGGGGGATTGGAGATTTTTCACAAAATTGGGATTTCAGTGTAAAGGTGGGGATTATGTTATATGAAGGGCGTTTTGGTCAAAAAATTGGCAAATTCTGAAAACATAGGTTCATGTAGGGAATTTTTGCAAACTATGGGAATATTGAAGGAAAATCTCCTAATATTAATAAACAGTAATGCTATATATCCCAAAAAACTGTTTCCAAAAAGCATCATAAATGAATCATAGCCCTTTATTCGTTATGGAGAGAGAAGTTGCTAAAAAAATAATTGTTGGATGATTCTCACATAATTTGGGATACACCAAAAAGCTTTGTGCACTGACTGGAGGATTGTGGTGTTAGAAGTGTGCCCTAAAACCAATTAGTAGGTTGTTATTGGGAAACTTTAATTTCATTTATGTTATTGTATGAATCTTATTCATCTATAAAATGGCTTTTATATTATCATGTAAACTTGTGTTATTTATAACTGTTCATGATAATGTCCTTGAATAGCATGATAGATAATTGTATCTCAAGTGTTGAGATAGAGAGACATATGATTCTCAATAACATCTATTCTAGATATGTTCCTGATCATAAGTTTATTTATTTGGGCGATAATAAACCGTTAAGATTAGCGTAGGTTATACTAGCTCCAATGGGAGGATGGTGAGTCTCGAGCCATCTGTGTAGAGACATTATAGTAAACCTGTGGGTGCTTGTTAGAGAACAAGTACACTGAACGTGACCAATATGAGTACAGCTTATGGAGATATATTTGAATGTCAAAAGCTGCTCATGTGTATAGTCACATTTGTAATCCTCTTACCTGAGACACCACTGGTTATCTTATGTATGAATTACTAGAGTTTGATAGTATCTTGTACACCCTTAATCATGAGGATGTAATCGGTGCTCATTGTCTTTGTTAGTTGTATATGAAGATAGGTGAGTGTGCAATTAGGGATCACCACCCTTAATATCAAAGGGAGAATGTCACAGTTAATTCACAGATAATAACTCAATGAAGTCTTTGGCCAAAGCAGAAGGTAACCAAGGAAAAGTGTTTTCATAGGTTAACCTAATTGAGTTTATATTTTGGTGAATGGTTAACACAGGATTAAGTTAGGGTTTGACATGAATCCATATCCAAATAACTTAATCGTGACATTGTTTGGTGAATGATTATTTATTACACGAAGGGTTCATTTATATTTGTATATTCACCCATACCTAGGGCACGTCATGATATGTTGCTAGATGTCACTCATGACTAGTGTAGGCCTAATGATAAGTGTTATCATTGATGGCAAAATTGGAATAGTTTCAATTGAACCAAAAATAGAAAGTTTCTATTTTAGGAAACATGCGATGTTCCCGAGCTACTACTAGGTTGGGGTGAACCCAATGGGTCACACACATTAAAGCTTAAGTGATCTTCTTGAATTTGTGAGAGGGGATATTCTAATTTGTGTACGAGTTTAATCCTTATTATTAAGGGTTAATAATTAAAATGATTAAGGATACACTAAACTAAGATAAACATATTCTAATATGATGTTTGGTCATGCTAGCACTAGTAACCAAACATCATTGAAAGAGGAGATAGTCTATAAATAAGAGGGATAGGCCTAGGGTTTATGCATCCACTTCAAGAGAGCTTCATCCCTCTCTCATTGCCGCCTCTCTCTCTCTCCCTCTCAAGCTTGCATTCTCTCAAGTGTTGTGGAGATCAAGGACTTCAAGAAGTTTTAGGCTCGTGTGGACTATTCATTGGAGGCTTCCATACGTTTGTGGCTTGAAGTTTAGTGAGGACCATCATCAAAGGAACATCAAGTAAGCTTTTATTCATGCTTTGTTTAATTGTTTAAGATTCGTTTTATAGTTTGAGTTCGAATCTTGGATGAATATCAATAGGAATTTTTTATTTTACCTTCCGCTGCGTTCCCATGGTGTATTCTTTCATGTGGAACTCGCTGGAGATGCTCACTTGTTTCCCTAAAACACCGATCTGCAACTGACGGAAGAGGAATCTCATTTCTTAACTTCAATGTGGGGACGACACCTGATGAGGGTTGGTGTGCATCATGCCATCATATCAAAGTTGCAGCAAACCAAAAGCCATTGCCGAAGGGAGAATAAAGAAACGGGGAAGACAGTGAGTATAGGAAAGTTCATATGCAAACAACAGGGGTTCACTACATTGGATAAGGGATCAGCTCATTCATTCGTTGAAGATTAAAGAAACTAGGTCACCGGACCTTCACCGCGTCAACGTTAAGAGGCTTTGCTGGGCGTTGTCTCAGTGTTGGCAGGAGTTGATGAACTTCAAATCTGTTTGCAAGCTTATACAAAATTCACTCAAGTTGGTTTTCCATGGTTGCTTGCTGAAATGCTGCCATGGTCGGCTAGTGGGAGAAGAAAAAGAAGAAGAAGAAAAAGAAGGAGAGAAAAAGGGCATCCGGATGAATCCAAGGGCAATTTTTAAATAGATTTTTAAAAATTATGACTTTAGACAGTAAAATATTTTTAAAAAAGGCTTTAACCATTGAAAATCATTAATGAATACTTTATGTAAGAGAGGTCCCTAAAAGATAATTTTTGGCCAAATTTTCATTATCTTAAATAGAACTTGCCGATATAACAACGTGTTAATATTAATCTCGTGCCAGAACACCACGTCAGACAGCATAAATAGGGTATTTCAAACGGGAACATTAACATTTTTCATAGGTAAAAATCAGCATTTAATTATTAGTCAATTAATAAGAAAAGAAAGCACTGCCGCTTCAAGCGAACCTTCACAAAGTTACAATATCTGCTCCCTATTTTATTTGAAAGGGCAAAAACATGTTTTCAAAGATTTGGTCAAACGAAGGCAAAAACACGTCTGTTCTGAGTCTGCACAACTTCGCCTACCTAATTTCTTCTTCTTTTGTAGCGTTTTCAATTTGATTCATCGCAAAAAAGAACTCAGTTATGGCATCGACGATCTCTCAGCTGTCTTGTTTCTCTTCAATCAATCACAAACTACATCTACAAAGACGATCAATCCCATGCCCAACTATCCGTTCCAAGGTAACACAAAGAAAAAACCCTAATTTTTTGTTGATTGTCTAGAAAACAGAGGAAAAGTTAGAAGAAAATCTATTGAATCTTGTGTTTTTTTTTTTTTTTAATTTTATAAAAATGAAAAAGCTCAATTCAAATGAGATAAATAGTTGAATTGGGGCTCGGTTGAGTTGGCATGGTGAGAAATCTACATTTTTCAAAGCTTGACAATTTGGTTATGTTTTATTCCATTTTCGTGTTATGTGACACACACACATAACAGGACACATAACAGGATCGGGGCTGTGTGTGTGTGTGTATGTACATACATACATACACTTTGTAGATGTTATTAAACTAGCCTAGTTTTTGATCTTCAAATATTTGGGCTATATATATTTTTAGTGAGATTGGTCTGCTTGCTTAAGGTCAACCAAGAGGGCTAATGAATATGCTTCCACCGCACTGACCCTTTCGTGGTGCAAGGAGAATTTCAGTAATTATTTTCCTAACCTAAATGCAATGTTAAGGAAAGTAACATTTATTTTTCTTGTATAAAGGAGGAATGTGTGGGGAAAACAAGGAATAGAAGGATAAATGATCAATTTGAGGCCATCCCATTAAAATGTCTGTTATAGTTGCTCAGGATAAATGCTTGCTCCACGTGATTATGTTCTTTACAGAATCACCATGGCTATATCATTGGTAATGGTTTATTGAAAACCAATTTTACCAACTCCTAAGCTACATGTTTTCTTTTCAATAATTCCCTCTATTCTACTTAACTTATTGTTATTTGTACTTGTCTTCTAAATCTAACACAAGAAAATCCCTTTGAGGCTTTTCTAGTTATTATCTCCTTTGGCTTGAATTTTAGACATTAGAGATAGTAGACTGGATTGTTAGTCTCATTTGTTTAGATATTAGTTATTACCTTCAAAGAAATGTGACTTTTCTTCTTAGTGGCAACTTGCCTTTTCATCTTCTCCATTATTGGGTCCTTAAATTTTGAGACATATAGGGTGCCACCTAAAGGAAGGCCCAAGTTGTTGAGAGTCTGAGAACTAATGCTACATTGAAGGGATCCATTTCCATGTTTGCCCAATTGCCCCCAGTTTAACCCTTTACAGATATAGTAGTTTATGGTCATCTGTTCTTACCTCATAAGTACTTCTGCGAGAATTTCATCGAGGCTAAAGCCAAATATTGGAAGAAGTTTTAAGGTATAGTTGTGATCTGGTGAAGGTAATGAACACCATCTAGTGGTGAGAAATGGTCACAAACTGACAGTATATTATGGACTGGGTTGAGTGGGACTTTTGAAGGTTCCTCCACTAACGAGATTATGAGTCAGTCCAATAATTACTTTTGAGATTTGTTTTCCTTATTGTTTGATGGTTCCATACCGCTCTCTCTCTTTCTTCATTAAGGCCTTCTCATTGCTGTTGATATTGGGTTATGCTCATATTTAAAATTAAATGTGCAAAATCATTGCTAAGGATGGTCTTTTTATATTTATAGCCTATTTATCTTGCTTAATTTTGATGGAAGTTGTGATTCTTGAGTGCTTTTATGCTTTATATAACCTTGTTTTTTTTCATTTGAAAAAACACTCTATTATGGCGTAATCACTTTTAAGAGTTGCTAATTGCTGGAAGGTTCTTCTTATCTAGTTATCCATTGTCATGAGCCTTGAAGAACGTGGCGTAGAAACTTCCAGTTCAGAGATCAGGACTACCTTAAGTTATACACCCGAGGCATCAAAGTCACTTCTTGAAGGGACTGCAAAGTCTTATTCGACCATAGAAGAATCTGATGCTGGAAAGATAGAGGAGATGGATGAGCAAGTACAGGAACATGATGGTTCCCAACAAAAAAGGGCAGCAAAAATCCATGATTTTTGTTTTGGGATCCCTTTTGGTGAGTGTGCTTTGTTTTGGTGTAACTTACAATGTTTTTAGTCAGGCATTAGAGAGAATCGGTAGACAAGCCTTTTATCAAAAAAAGAAAAAGGAGAAAAAAAGAATTGTTAGACAAGCCGCACTGTATGTCATGCGTCTTTGTACGTGACATGTTTTAATTCCACACACACACACACACACACACACACACACACACACACACACACGTTCCTGATCCTGTAAGCATATTTTCACACAAGTTATGTAAGCACGAAGCTCATAGATAATTGTGGGATACATATTTT
>JAESVK010000161.1:520074-533783 GCA_017140935.1 Hamamelis virginiana
ACACACACACACACACACACACACACACACACACACACACACACGTTCCTGATCCTGTAAGCATATTTTCACACAAGTTATGTAAGCACGAAGCTCATAGATAATTGTGGGATACATATTTTGAAAAACTGACTGTTGGATTAGATATTCTTCTTATGGATGTCATGCATGCCGAAAATCACGGCGATCCAATGTCAAAATCTCAAAATTAGACTATGAAAACTGTAACCGTTGAAAAATGTCACAGTGAGATTTTCGAGAAACCGATGGTCGGATCACCGTGCTTTTTGGCATACATCATACATGACTTGTATGAGTATAATATTTAATCCAACAATCAGTTTTTCAAAATATGTATCCCATAATTATACATGAGCTTCATGCTTAGATAAACTTATGTAAACATAAGCTGATAGGAGCAAATCTATATATATATATATATATATATATATATATATACATAGGGATGATACTATAAGGCTGGTCTTATGCAAAGTTGCGTAAAGTCGGCTCCATATGGCCAATTTTAAATGACAGTTTGTAAAACTGGCCGTTGGATTAGATGCCCCTCCTTTGTATGTCATGCCTGCAAAAAATCAGTGTGATCTGACGGTTGGTTTTTGAAATATGTCATTGTGAAAAGATGCAACTTATTTGTTCTTCAAAATATCACCATTTTTTTAACGGCAATTATTTAAAAAACCAACCGCCGGATCACTATGATTTTTTGCAGGCATGACATACAGAGGAGGGACATCTAATCCAACGGTCAGTTTTACGAACTGTCATCTAAAATTGGCCACATGGAGCGGACCTTATGCAACTTTGCTTAAGGCCAGCCTTATAGTACCATCCCCTCTCTCTCTCTCTCTATATATATATATATATATATATATATATGAAAGTCAAGAGCTGGGAGGCGTTGGATGAGTTACCACTACTGACTTTCATCTAAGTCGGGTATACCTGACTAGATCATTTGTGTGTGTGTGTGTATGTATGTAGTGAAATGATCGGGTAAGTATTTGATGACTTAGCTTAAGTCAACAAACACTTAAGTGGCCGTTAGATGCCAACCATTTGAGTGATGATATAAGCCACTTGAGTGATCTAACGGCCACTTAAGTGTCTGCTGACTTAGACTAAGTCGGCATTTGCTTACTAGATCATAACTCTGTGTGTGTGTAAATATGCTGCTGCTGTTTAAACATTTTCTCTCGTTCATGGCATTTGTATATTTGACAATAAATAGCAGTTCTTATATTTCACCTTCCACTCTTATCTATAAAGAGTTTTATACCTATAATAGCATTAGGTAGGCAACTCTAGACTGTTAAACACAGTTACACAGGGTGCATGATTAGTCCCTTGTTACGTTATCTTTCTCAAGGGAAAGGATCGTATCAGAAATTGTAGAAAATCTAATAAAAGTATATAAAGATAGCTGTACATTTGAAAAGTGATATTGAAACATCGAATGTAAGATGCAATATTAAGTGTTGCAAGCAAATACATTTATTAAGCCCTTTTTTTATTTATTACAGTTGTTTACTCCTATTTTTATTCCCTCTAATGGGTCAAGGGATGGATTATACTTGGCCATTGATTAATACCAGAAGGGAAAGGGATGTTGTCTACAGAAAAGTTGCACAACTTAAAGAAAACTCGTGAAAATGTATAGTGGTGACAATGGCCCAAAATCCCCTCAACATCTAGTTAATAAGTTTTTTACATGGAATATCACCTCAAAAAGAGTGTTGAGAATTTGAAGGAAGCTCTATGGGCTTAACATCAGTTACCAAGAAATACATTTCATCCTACTCCTTGTTTGAATGAGGACTTTGCACCTTTAGGCTTTGTCGCCTTACAGTCTCAAGCTTGTCTTACTTTGGTAGGTATTATTTCATTTGGGTAACCCATGTCCTTCTAGGATTGAGGGCTTGTAGGTTTGAAATTTATGATTGGAAGAGGAATAAAATGGGGCACAATTCAGTTTCAAATAGAATTCTAGTCCTTTGTTCATAGATCCAGGATTATGACCCATATGAATCCAACTTTGGTCTAGGACACCTAACAACCCAACCGGAATGTTGAGAAGGCCAAACGATAGAAGGCAGCTAGATTGGTTTTCATTAAGTTAAGCTTTCTTGCGGGGCAATATTAGAATTATGGATTATTTTTCATTTTTTAGGCATTCCTGTTTTTAAGCTTCTTCTTTTTTTTTTTTTTTCTTGGTAAATTTTCTTAATTCTGTTTGATTTATTAGCCATAATTTAAGTCATTTTCGTGTTTATAGAGGCAAGGGTTTATCAAAGTTGACCTTGATCTATGTTCTGAGTCCCATGTTTTAGGATGCCTTAAAGTTATAGTAGGAGTTGCATTTAAAGTTTGAGATATAATAGAACCACTGGGGATGGACCACGGTCGTAGAGTTCATAAATAACACTGTAATTCATTATTTCAAAATTTAATTGAATGTATAAGCTGTCATTCAAACTTCTCTGACGGTGTGGTGTTTTCTTCTGTTTTATTTTATAATCTTCATTGCTGATACTGGAAGGATTTTGAAACCCTATTTTATAAGGTTGAAAATCCTAGGGTTGATTGGTTAATGGAATGAGATTGTTTGTACAAATTTACAAATTTTTTGAAGAATGATATTATGGATTTTAGATTTTGTCGACAGATTGGTTTTAGGTATGTAAAATTGAAGTTGGGCTGGTTGATAGTAGTAAATATGACAAAGCTACAGATAGAATTGACAAATGTAAGAGGAGGAAGATAAAATGCTTTTGACATTTGAGTATTACAAATGAATTTTTTGTAACTTTCACCTAGAGGCTTGTATTTCCCAAGGGGTGGAACTGGGGAAAGAGGCCCATTATAGCAGTTAACAAAACTGAAGAAAACTGTCAAATCTTTTGGAAAGACTTTCAAATTTTCTGAAACTTTTAAATTAAGAAATGTTGGAGAGGAAAGATAGTGTGCTGCTTTGTCATTGTAGGCTTTACAGCTAGCTTCCTAATCTTCCCCAACATACGAGATGCATATCCCTGACAACGCAAGTCTCAATGTATGAGTTCCTCACCTCAACCTATGAACCATGAGTTGTAGGAGGATGAACCTCTGAGAATTTGGTTTGAGATCATTTCCTTGAGTTGTGTCAACTGGTTATCACCCATTTATATAGTCGGTTCACTGGTCAACCAGTTTAACTGTGGGTTGATTCAGTTGGCCCAGTCCAGTTAGCAAAGGACATAAATATTGAAAGTTTCAAATCTTATTAAAAGCTCGAAGTTAACCTGTTGGTGAGGGGTTTCCTACCTAATCGAAGGTTTGAGGTTCGGCTCCTTCCACTCCCATCCCCCTCTATTTTATAAAACATTTATAATAATTCTGGTTTAAATGTATGATGTGGACCAGTTGACTGGTCATATCACTAGTTCTTTGTTCTGCTCTGCTGGTCTGATCTGGGACTTATAATGCTGGTGCCTTCAAGCATGCAAAAATTCCACTCTGACCACGTTTTAACTGCTTATTTTTACTAGTCTGTTTCTATTTTCTTGTCGGTTCATAGTAAAGCCATATTATATGTTTAAAAATCTAACAGTGAATAAAGCTAACAAATTATTATTATATATAGTTTTTTATATTGTATATAGTTTTATACTATATATAGATGACTATTGGCTCTGGCATCTTTTTCCTTCAATGGGGTTCTTTTTTTTTATTTTTTTTTATTTTTATTTTTTATGTTAAAAATAAGTTAAGAGTTATTTGTGCATATTTATTGATGTTATTTTGTCACAGGTGGGCTTGTTCTAAGTGGGGGCCTTTTTGGTTTTATTTTCTCCAGAAATCCTACAACTCTAATCACTGGTGTTCTCTTTGGAGGTGCTTTGCTAGCCCTTAGCACCTTTAGCTTAAAGATTTGGAGGCAAGGAAAATCCAGTTTGCCATTCATACTAGGACAAGCAGGTATCATGTTGCTAAATTTTTTTTTTACCTCAATTCTCTGCTGTGATTTTTTCTTTTTTTTTTCTCGTTAATAGTTATTTGTTTATTATTTGAAGCGGGAAAATACAGTATGAGATACTTAGGGGAAGGAATGTCTTTTTTGGGGAAAAAAAAGAAGAATGACAGTTATTTGTTTAGTCCTTTATATGGTTGTTTTGTTTAGTTTCTCATGGGTGCCAGCAGGACCATATGAGAAAAGACTCTGGTGATTCTACTTCTAATTCATGGCTGTAGAAGACAGTACATGTAAGGGTTGCAACAATTCTTTTCCTCTTTTGATGTCCTGGTAAAACATGTTTAAATTGGGGCCTAGATATGCTGAGAACTTAGCTCTTTGGGCAATTATTATGGAAGGCAATTCCTCAAAAATCATCTCTTTAGCGAAAGGAGAATAAGGGAGTTGAAGATGTTGGCATTCTATGATAGAGACCTTGGATTTCACGAGGCCTCTCTTGGGTGTATTGGTTGTCAAATGGTGAATTCAGTTTTTTATCTAAAAGTGAGGCTGGCTGATACTATGGAAATCTTGATAGGAGACTATTACCCACCTTGAAGTCTCTTTTGTGTTGTAGTGTGGCTTTAGTGGTGTAGAGGTTTGAAGGCTTTTTGCTTCTACATTCTTTGTTATCTTTTGAGGTATAGTTCTTATAGTTGTTGGTTTTTTTCTTGGGTACTTGGCCCTTTTGTTTTCGAAGGACTTTATGTCCTTGCTTTTGTATCCCTTTCCCCTATCAATCATATGTGTTGCTCATTAAATAAAGTGTAAAATGTGTTTAAAAAATCATGTTTGCTTCCAAAGTGCCCAAAAAGTGGTTAAGAGTAGTGTAGTCATAGAAAGGGTTGTTAACTTTAATCTAAGAACCATAAACACGGACACACAACATGATAATGACATGATATGGACGCGGACATGCTGACACGACAGATTCTAAAAAATTTAGGCTAGGGACATGTCAGAGACACAACTTCAGTAAAATATATATTTTTACACATAATTATATTATATCATGGAGCATTACATTATCATTCAGAACACATCCTTTTGTATCATTTTCGAAAATTTGAGTTGAATTGCTCACAGAGAAGATTGGATAAAAACGAAAAGGTGGTAAAGGATGTAAAAGAATGAGTCAAAAAGAGAGGTGTCATGTCGGAGGAGTGTTGTGTTTGATACGTGTGGGACACTTTGACACTGCCACGGCACCTCTTGCGAAGTATCCGTGCTGCTTAGCTTGTAATCAACCCCTTTAGGCTGGTGAATGTTCAATAGGGAACTGCAGATTTAAATCTTTGTTTAGAGGATGTGATGCTAGTCTCTCTCTTCCTTTCGGTCTTTCTTTATTTCTCTTTTTCATCATCATCATCATCTTCTTCTTCTCTCCTTTTTATTTCTATGCATTGTATATTTTGTCTGTTTTGCCGAAAACTTGTAGTTTTAACCTTCAAAATAGCCTTCAAGAACAATAACTTAAACAAGAAAACCCTCCTCCTCCCTTTCTTGATCACCTTAGAGTCATTATATATTAAAATCTAGCCTAACTCTTTATTGTATTCCTGGATATTGAAAGGTTGTGCATCAAGTAGTAAAGATTACCTTGATAATCCCTGTGGTGTTAAGAGTTATCTCCCATACATGAAGTGGTTTGGCTTCGTACACCCAAAGGGGCAGCATTGCCCTAGTGTATTCCCACTTAAAAGACGTCTAGGCACTAGGTGTATGAGACCATTAACCTTGGAAGGAGCCATAGGGAAAGATATTACACTATGACAATAGATGAGTAGTTGTGCTAGGATGAGGGTTCAAGAGTTCAATATAATCTCTGACAGCAAGTTACAAGGCCATGTTGCTTGCACATAGGATAATTTGATGCTCTTGTTAGTGGCTTGAACAAGTCAGGTGCAATTCAGACTTATTGAGAGAAACAATGTTACTTCGGCCTGCATAAAAGCTGAAAAAGTGGGGAAGGAGTAGACTTTCGTCACTTGAAGCACAATTTATGCTGCAGTCTATGTTGTCTATGGATTTATTTGTTTGTTGATTTTGTTGACATCTTGTTTAGCTTTGAGCTTGCATAAAGAAAAACAGTGTCTTGTTTTGCCTGTTGCAAGCTCTCTCACACGTGCCACTTTCCTAAATGAGGTTTTAGATACTTGAATTTTTAGGTTGTTTTCCATCCTTAAATTTCAGGGGGTTCCCTCTTCGAAGAACAATGTTTCCTATTGCTCCCTCTTCCTACTCGCTCTACCTCTCTTACTGGTCTACTATCCCCTCACGTGAAGGCCCCAATCCTATCATTTAGTACACCCATTTGTTTAAGGACACCTAAAAGCATTTATCAATTGAAACCTTGATGGGCTAGGTAGGGAAGTTCTTCTAGGATAGTGAAGGATTCCTCTCCCTCTTGGATTGTGGGAGGGGCCCCTCAACATGTCAGGGATGCACCTCTGCCTCACCCGTCACAATTATTTTGCAAGCTCAATAATCTGGTTAGGCTCTATCGAATATTTAATTGGGAAAAGTAAAAGTCCAAGGTTCAAGATGTCATATACTAGGTTGACATTATATGTATTTAAATAAAATGGAATGTTTCAAATATGCCAAGTTATTGACTGACTGTTCTGTAGTTAAGATAAACATTCCCATTTCTATTTATATTAATTTTGTTTGTCTTCCTTCTGACCTTGCAGCACTCGCAGCAGCCCTTATTTGGAAGAACTTTCAGACCTACTCATTGGTAGTATATCGTACAAAATTCTTCTAATCCATTGGTTGGATAATTCTTTGTTTCTAACTGTAAATTGGTGTTGTGGATGCAGACGAAGAAACTATTTCCGACTGGCTTTTATGCTGTCATTAGGTACCTCAATATCTGGTTGTCAATACTTATATTGATCAAGATTATTAAGTTTATAGTGTGACTCATGAAAACATATTCATTTTTCTCTTTTTGTTTATCACAGTGCTGCAATGTTGTGCTTCTATTCATATGTGGTGATCTCTGGAGGAAACCCACCGCCCAAGAAGTTGAAGTCATCTGCAAGCATCCCATCATGATGACAGGTTACAGGCGAATGATCTTTTTCGCTTCCCATCACGATGAGAGGTTACAGGTGATGAGAGCTCCCGAATGTCAAAGATTTTAAAGGTTAGGATCTTTTCGATGATTCTATGTTGTTTTATGACTTGAACTGAGGTTACAGGTGAATGAGGCCCAACTTGCTTTGTTTTTTCCAATGCAAACTGCAGTTTAGCTATAGGTTGAGCAAGTATATTATGTTTTATGATTTGTGTGAAGCGGTGTTGCTTTAGGATAGAATAAAAAAATGAGTGGAAAGAATGTTTTGTCTATCATGACTTGTGATGAGGCTACAGTTGACAAAATTAGTGGTTTGGTAGGGTCATTATACGGGGTAGTTACTCTTTAGAGCCTTGTGAATTGTGACAAAAATTCAAATATGTGAAATATAATTTATCCCTCTGTTTTTTAATCTTTCCATATGCCCTTTTTCCTACAACTTATTTCAATGTCATCATTGTTGTCATTATCAATTTTGTTAACTGGTTGTAATTTGGGTGCATAGTTTAAAATCCGTCAGTCATGTGCATATCGTTAGGGTTGGATAAGAAACATGCCCCTGTCTAGTGATAGTTTTGAGATATTCTTGACCGAAGAGAGAAGGTTTTTTTCCAGGTTATCCGAGAATCAGAGCAGCAAGGTTCGTAGTCATTGTCATGTCAAAATTGGGTTAATTCCTGGGTCCTCTTACCATTTCTGTTTCTGTGATATCACTCCAGAAAGGAAAGGGGGAAAAACATTGGTGGTGTAATTTTTTTGTAGGAGCCAGTGGCAGATCAAATTCCATGTCGATCGTCTAGATAGGGTTACAAAAGTTGTGCTTTGTTAAAATTCTTAGTCACTTTTGGCTGATGTATGGATCTATGAGAGAGTGAGGAAAAGGAAAAGGGAAAAGCTGAATTTTAAGATAAGGAAAAAAAAAAAAAAATTCCCGAACACATACTTCAAGAGGCGGATGCCAATAAACCAGAAATTATTCAATAGGAAGTTCTCACCATGTTAGTGCACACAATTTGAGCTCTAAGATAGTCAAGCTGTTAGGTTTGGCTTGAGGTTGGTTTAATAAAAAATACTCCTTTAAACTCATAAGATAAACTAGCCAAATTTAAACTTTATTTTTGAACTTCTTAATGCATTATATCTAGCTTGAGTAGAGTTAATGGGTCTACATACTTTTTATTCCTAACTCGACGCTCGGTTTGTAAAACCCAACATGGAATATGTATTTTGAGATATAGGTTGTTAGATTAGATGTTCTGTTTATATACATCATATATAACAAAAATCACATTGATCCAATGGCCATTTGTTTTAAAAAATATCACAATTTTAAAATAAATCGTAAAAAATTGTGTGAAACTGTTACAGTTGGTTTTCTTAAAAACCAACTGTTTGATCAATGTGATTTTTGGCACACGTAATGTATATAAGCACAATATTTAATCCAACAGAAGGTTTTTCAAAATACTTATCTCACACTGGATTTTGTAGACTGTTAGAAGTAAAAACTATATGTCAAGGAAACTTATTCCATAATTAATACTCGACTCTATAAATTCTCAATTGAAACAAAAGAAAATCGATGTGGAAACATGTTAGATTAGGGCATAAGTGGAGTTGGAGATTATTTTAGAAAGTTTCTGAATTTTTTTTACAAATTATTGGAGTTTAGATACAAATAGAATATACAAACACGACTTTGGAGTTGCAATAACCCCACCCTTTTATGAACGGGAAAAATGTTGAATTTGATCAAAATTTTAGATTGGGTTCTTCTAGTTTGGAAGGTAACTAGATCTGGGGTTTGGCTTAGTTGGTGTGCATTTTCGGGCTACTCAAACCCAAACTTCCCCCTCTAACATGTGGCCTTCTTAAGGCCCCATCATATTGGGATTATTGGGGTAGGCAGCCTCAGGGGGCCAAGCTAGGCTGGGCTTATTTTTGTTACCAATGGGGTTTAGAAATCTATCGGGGTTGCAATAGCCAAAGCCCTTATCATTTTTCTCTGGTTAAGTTGGGCCGGTCCAAACTGAAACATAAAGTATATAGCTTGGATTTCAGGCTAGGCTTTGTGAGCTGGACTTCATATATCCAAGTTTTGTTTTGGGCCTTGTTATTGCAACCCCTTTGAACTATTTGTCCACCCCAACCATTTGTGATTTTTTACCGTTTTATGAAAAAATACATTGTTTTTAAGAAAACTAGCCAAATTATCCACTAGAAAACATCATTTGAACAACTTTGTAGAAGAAAGTTTTTCCAAAATCTATTATTTAAGTAGACTTTTGGCATTTTTTACGAAATATTCTGTTAAAATAATAAATGGTCAAAAAGTCTACTTAAATGATAGATTTTGGAAAAACTTTCTTCTACAAAGTTGTTCAAAATGATGTTTTCTAGTGGATGAAGCGGTTAGTTTTCTTTAAAACAATGTATTTTTTCATAAAACGGTAAAAAATCACAAATAGTTGGGGTGGGCAAATAGTTCAAAGGGGTTGCAATAACAAGGCCCTTTGTTTTCTTTATAAATTGATTCAATTTGAGGTAAATGAAAATTAAAACTCACACATAAGTCACAAGACACTTACACATGCTAATGGAATATTATGAAGAAAAAAAAAACATTATTATTAATTGAAATAAAAGATTTAAAACAATCAGTAAATGAGTAATATGAGGGTAGAGGGACTGGATCACTACAGGTTGGGTACATCTTAGTTGTGTTGGGTTTTTTCATCGGGTTTTTTGGGGGATTTGGGTTGGACTCGATATGTCACAATTTGGGTCAAACTTCAAAGGGACTTGTTATTGCAACCCCTCCCAACTATTAGCCCACTCCAACCATTTGTGAATTTTTACCGTTTTATAAAAAAATACATTGTTTTTAAGAAAACTAGCCGCGCTATCCACTAAAAAACATCATTTTGAACAACTTTGTAAAAGAAAGTTTTTCCAAAATCTATCATTTAAGTAGACTTTTGGCATTTTTTACGAAATATTCTGTAAAAATAATAAATGGTCAAAAAGTCTAATTAAATGATAGATTTTGGAAAAACTTTCTTCTACAAAGTTGTTCAAAATGATGTTTTTTAGTGGACAATGCGGCTAGTTTTCTTAAAAACAATGTATTTTTTCATAAAACGGTAAAAAAGCACAAATGGTTAGGGTGGGCTAATAGTTGGGAGGGGTTGCAATAACAAGGCCCAACTTCAAACCCTGGGTGCTGGCTCATCTTTGGCCCAAGGCAGACCCAATTTAAGGCCCTTGGGCTAATTTTTCAGCCCTACTTGTAGGCTTGGGGTGGGGTCTAGGGTTTGCAAAATATATATAGGAATGGTAAGGTGAGGTCGACGAGATGCAGGTTGCATCAGGCACCTCAATTACAACCATTTGCACAATGTATTTAGAAAACCGATCATTGAATTCGATACCTCTTTTATATATGTCATGTCTGCAAAAAATCATAGCGATCCAATAGACTGTTTCGAAAAAAATAGACAGTGAAAAAATGGTGACATTTTGAAGAACAAAAAAGCCATATTTTTTCATACTGACATTTTTCAAAAACCGACCGTTGGATCACTGTGATTTTTGGCATACATGACATAAATAAGAGGGGTATTAAATCCAACGGTCTATTTTTCAAAATATATGGTGCAAACAGGGCCAGTCCTGAGATTTTGGATGCCCTAGGCGAACTCCTAAAATGTTGCCCTTATTATGTATTGATTAAAAAAAAAAAATTTTGTGTAAAATTTTAGTTCTTGAACCTTAATTTCTCATGAGCTAAAACCGACAACAAGCAATTCACAAAGGGGTTTTCAATAGGCTTGCGTCGAACCTTCTATCACCATTACAAATATATGTATACATATACAGAAATGATCCTATCAGCACATGCTGACTTTCGTGAAAGTCAGCATGAAGCTCATAGGTGATTGCGAGATATGATGTATATTTGAAAAATTGAACGTTGGATTAGATACTATGCATATGTATGTCATGCATGCCAAAAATCACAGTAATCCAACGATCGGTTTCTCAGATATATTACTGAGAAAAACTGTGACAATTTTTAGCAGTAAGAATTTTTCACAGTCTATATTTTGATATGCTTACATTGGATCACTGTGATTTTTGGCAGACGTGACATCCATAACAAGGGTATCTAATCCAACGGTCGGTTTTTCAAAATATACATCCCACAATTCCCTATGAGCTACATACTGACTAGGTCGGGACTACATATATTAAAAAAAAAAACTAAAACATATAACAATCAATTCAAAAAGATGGGTTTTCAATAGGTTCACACTGAACCGCCTATCATCATTACATATATAATTAAACTAATAAAGAATACCTACAACAATTAGTTCACAAGAAAGGTTTTCAATAGGCTCATCCCAAATCTCCTGTCATCATTACAAATATATCCAACAAATAAACAAAACCTATAACAATTGATTCACAAGGAGGGTTTTCAATAGGCTCACTGCCCTAAACCTCCTATTATCATTACAAATATAATCAAACTAATAAATAAGATTTGATTACAACTCTTGAATATAATTCCGTTAAAATGAATATAACTCAACTATATTTTCCATAAATGTATCAAACAAAAATAGAACAATGCTACCAAGAAATAAAAAAAAAAAAAAAAAAAAAAAAAAAAAAATAAAAAAAAAATGAAAAAAAAAAAAAAAGAGGAAAAATATAAAAAAATTGCTTAAATTTTTTTTTTATAAAAAATAAAAAAAGAGAGGAGAGAAAGAGCGAGGGGGAGAGAGAGAGACAGAGAGACAGAGAGCGCCCTGCTTGGGCTCCCTGGGAAGATGAGCTTTCCTTGGCTCATGGGCCAAGCAAAAGAAGAAAAAGAAGATGAAAATACCAAAAATATTATGTATTTTGAATTGGTTCTCATGCAAACTCTTTCGGGAGAGTCTCTCTCTCTCTGTTTTCTTTTTTTTTTTTGTTTTAATTCTTTTATCAGTATATTCTTTTTGGAGGATTAATTTCAAAATTAAGTTACACACAATAATAGATGTCAACATTTATTTTGCCTCATCAACATAATGAGAAATTGGGGATTGGGGGAAGGTGAATTTAGCAATTCAAAAAGAATTTTACAAAGAAAATTTTGCAAAATAATTTGTACAAAAATATTAAAAAAATTCAAGGCAAAAAAGTTGTATTTTATTTTCTTCGAGGAAATCTAGTGAAATTGGGTCAAAATTTGCTTGAAATTAAGTAATTAAAAAAATTTAAAATAAAAAGAATGATGGTAATTCATTCTACTTTTTTTTTTTAGATAAAAAGATAGTAGCACGAACTACTCGAGATAACTAAGGAAATTGGAAGACAGATTTTCCCACTTGACACCCATCCACGTGGCAATCATGTCGAACACGGGGCCAAGTTCCTTCTAGGGTTTTGCCAAGATTTTGAATAGACATGTGTATATTTTTCTTAGGGATTTTTAGTCACAATAAGACTCAATTGCATGGCTTGTTTCTACCTTCTTTGAGTCCCTTCACCTTTTTAATGAGTCCTTTCATGTTGTGGAAAAACACTTCTTCTGTTGAATAATATTAGTTACTCTCAAAACCCATTTTGATTGGAATCCAAGAAATCCACGTCTTAATTTTTCTTCTCTCATACTTTTTGGAAGTCTTTTCATGTTCTCCACTACTGAGAGGCTCCTTATGCTGGGTGATCTTCACCAATCTAGCTAGCTTTGAGTGGTTTCCAAGAAAGAAAATCAAAATCTAGGTTTTTGATATGATTCATGGTGACCAAATTTGGGTTTATGTTGTGGATATAGATTCGAGACTTTCGGCCCGTGGAGGGGAATTCTTGTACTAGTGAAGTGAGCAAAATTACATGCATGGTCCTAGGGCTACCAAAAAGTAGGGATGTAAGTAAGGTGAGTTAAGATTAGTAGTATGTCCCTCAAGCTTGACTTGATTAATTAATAAGTCGAAATTTAAAGTTTGAGCTTAACTTGTTTATTTTACAAGTTATTTCAAGAGAAAATATATCAAGTCAATCTTGTGAACTCGAGTAATTTGGTTTTTTAAAATAGTAATGAATTTATTAAATGCATCTGTACTCTATTCGAGCTTCACTCAAGTTAAAGAATAATGTTTGAGCTTGACTTATTTATGATACAACCGAGCTCAAAATAGGCCTTTTATAGAGTTAAGTGCCCTTCTAAGGAGAGGTAGTCGAGCTGGCTTATTGAAGCCATGCCACCAATCTTTTAATTGGCAAATAAGGGTATATTTACCTTAGCAAAAAAGGGCATATTTGAGATATGCATGCCATTACTCTTTTTGGTTTGATGTCATGAAAGTCATTTAATTTTCTTGCATTTTGTAAATATTGCTTTGATTCTTTTAACTCAATAGGAAAATACAATTTCAACTCAAAACTACAATCATAAAAGGCATAAGAAGCAAGATTGGGAGAAAATCACCTTGTAGAGGATTTGAGTTCACATTGTAGAGGTTGAATCCGCAGTTGAGGTGGATATATTTTAGATTTCTCTCCTTGAACAGAAAGATTTTAGTGGGTTGCTCGACCCATAAATTTGGCTGTGGCCAATTACGG
>JAESVK010000161.1:536793-579929 GCA_017140935.1 Hamamelis virginiana
TCTAATAACACAAGAAAAAAAAACTACAAATCATTGAATAATATGAAAATTAATGAATGTTGAATTTATCTCAATTCATCAAAGTCTGATCATAATTATTTTGAATTAATTGTGAATTTTGTTTCATCATTCCACTTTAAGTAAGTAAGGCCATGTTTTTTGCACTATATATAATTATATAATTTTTAATTACATCAACTCACATCTTTTTCTGTCTTTTCTTCTCTCATAGTATCTTCTACTTGAATAAATTGTAATTATTGCTCTTTGATGCACATGCCCAAACTTTTTCAATCCAACCCTAACCTTAAAATCTTTTTCTTCTCATTCATTTATTTTTGAATTTATATTTAGGGTTATATTTCCATGAGGACCTAACGTAAGTATTGTATACTACTAGGTCTAAGGTCTTTTTAGCATAACAAATAGACGAAGAAATTTGAAACTCTCGAGAATCTCATGGTATAAAATTAGATCTCGTGATATAAAGTTCTAAATTCAGAAACTTTTGGATAAGTTTTTCTTATATTTATAAGTAAAACGAGATCAAGATTGATAAAATGCAGAAAACAAATTATTCTCTCTCTCACACACGCGCGCACGCACAGGCACATACTGACACTGTTGATAGAAACCTTTTTTATTAGCTTCTAGTACTATAATTGTCATGAGAAAGACTTGGGAAACATGTAGTTAGGAGTTGGCTCTATCATGCAGTAGAGACCTAAAAGAGAGAGCAAAATCTAAGGTGTGCAGTAGAGACCTAAAAGAGAAAGCAAAATCTAAGGTTTACCCAACTTCCTAGCATTTTTGACTTTCTAGCAATTGTAGTACAATAAAGATAGCTGCAATCACATGGGCAATGGTCATTTATGCTCTTATTCACATGGCCTCTTATCCCACAAGCATGCATGGCCACCCTATTGAGGGACCATGAATTTTCAATCAACCTTTTTTTGTTTTTTCATTTTTATTAATTTAGTTCTTTTTTTTTAGGTGTACCACTCTCATACACTTCTTATTGGCAACTTTCATTTAACCCATTAACCCTTGCTCACTTTGCATCAGTTAATGTCTGAAAAAACTTCGACCATTAATTAACTAATACCATGGAAGGAGTCAAACTTGAAATCCTCGTTTTCTTAAGATGTAAGCAGCAAGACTAACTGTTTTACTCCATGAAGTACTCATACTCTGAAGGTTAGAAATGGAAATGATACATTCATGAAGTGGTGGTGCATAGGTCTATGATTGGTAAGAAACATTATGTTTCCACTTGGGTTAGAAGCTTCTTTTTGCACTTCTACCATACCCTTAACTTGTATGGAGCGGGTCGAAACCGTTTTTCAATATGGGTTACTCCAAGTTGAGGAGCTCAACATTGGAGCACTACTTGACCACATTCAAGGAACTCAATCATAATCAAATCATGAATTTCATAATGCCCCATTAGGACCAATTGCCACATTTGGTCATTTTCTTTCCCCCACATAAAATCCATGATTATAATTGGAGAGAAAATTAATTAAAATTATTAAAAATGGTTTGATGAAGTAAGACAAATGAATAGAATCCCTAATGATATGGACCAAGTAATTTTGGTCTTGAATGTAAGGCCAATCACTTGATTATTGTTTTGAAAAAAGGAACTTAAAATAAGGGTTGATATAACCATTATGTTGGTGAGAACAAAAAAGAAAAATCAAAGTCCACTATCATTGCACTCTTTGCATATGTTGCTTCAAGCTTTTTCCCAAGACTTATGGAAGGCAAAATGGAAATCAGTCCACCCCTTCAATACTATCCAGCTTTCTCAAAAACCAACCTCTTTTTTTTTTTTTTTTCACGACATTGAACAACTTGATTTGAAAAAGGAACTTTCCAAATAGCACGAACAATCAAAAGTGATCAGAATTATCTTCAGCTGACTAGATTTTTATGTTTTCGAAATTGCCCTTATGTATCCACCTATATTTGCTTGATGTCTAGGGTGCAAATTTACCCTTGCCAATTCTAGCCAGTGCATGCACCAAGCCCATATACACTAGAAAAATACTATAGCACTAGACACTTTAATCCGAAATTAAAAACCACCTTAATGTGTCCTGCTTTGAGTGGTGAGGTCTCTCCTTTCAAACTGTTTTCCTCTTTTTGGCATTTTTTACGAAATATTCTGCAAAAATAATAAATGGTCAAAAGGTCTACTTAAATGATAGATTTTGGAAAAACTTTCTTTTACAAAGTTGTTCAAAATGATGTTTTCTAGTGGATAGCATGGCTAGTTTTCTTAAAAGCAATGTATTTTTTCATAAAACGGTAAAAAATCACAAATGGTTGGGGTGGGCAAATTGTTCAAAGGGGTTGCATTATCCCTCTCTTATGTAAAATCTTCTTTAGTCAAGCCCATCAAAGATAGGCCTGAGCTTCTTAGCCCAAGTCAGCCGAATTGGGTTTGGTCCAGGCTTAAGTGTATTCAAGCCTATATTTAGATTGGGCCAGAAGGTTTGCCACATGACTACATGAGCTAGCCTTAAATTTTCCACCTTGATAAAATAGCTAACCCTTTTCTTTATTTGGTTGGGATAATTGTCATTTGCTAATTGATAATCCTTGAGAAGGTCCAAAATGTCACTATCGTGCAAGGTTTGAGGTAAATGGTAAATGGTAATGAAAACAACTTGGAATCCAATTATTATTTCAAGAACCTTATGGAGTATCCATTAATGTACTTTGTCCCACTTTTATGTATCGTGATCAGACCGTCAAATAAACTATGCATGCCCAAAATAACATAATGGAAGATCAGCTTTTGATAAGGCGAAAAGAGAAAACATGATATGTAATCGATCTCAAATCCTTAAGATTAAGGATTTGTTGAATATATTGTGTTGGATTGTAGATCAATAATGATTCGCCGCCCAAATCTTGATCTTACTTGAAAATATTTCACATACATTCATGAGGACCCAATTAGTTGAGATTTTATTTCTTTCATACATATGAAATCTTTTGGTGGGAGCCCAATTGATTTTAATTCCCAACCACTTATTATTGCATCACTTGTCCTGTCATTGTGCATAGTATCTTTGGTTTTTTTTTTTTTTTTTTTTTTTTTGAGGTGTGGATTGTTTAGGGATGTCGCATCCCTTTCAATCTTATATCTAATCGTCCCATGGTTATCTTGATATTACTTGAACTACAAGATCTTCAATCTATATCTAATCGTCCTATGGGTATCTTGATATTACTTGAACTACAAGATCAGTACTTAATTCTCTTTTATTGTTGTTTTGATATTACTTGGACTATAAGGTCAATACTTAATTCACTTTTATTGTGGAAAAACAACCAAGAAAATTACAACTAGCTGCTTTTTTTTTTTTTAATAAAGTTTGTAATTTTTGAAATTACATGAAACTAATTTTTTTTAATCACCATCACATTAGTTTATCACTTTATCTCCTCTAATTGAAAATGATTATAGTACCCTCAAATTTTGACTGTCTCATCGTAAGAAAAGAGGACTCAATGGTTTTTATTTATTGAGATCTCATGATCTAGGAAGGAAATAAATCTTTTTTTTTTTTTTTTTTTTTTTTTTGGTTTTAAATGGACTATTAAACCCTTAAGCCTTTTGAAGTACTAAAAGAAAATAAAAAATTGTTCATTTTCAAGGTGAGACAAGTTTATATGTTCTAACACAATATTCGTGGGTTGGAAGCATGTGATTATAGGACTGTAAGGCAAAACAAGCTACTCAGGGGTGGCTTGATAAAAGATTCATTTAAGCTTATTTGTAAGATAAATTAGTTAACTAAAACCGTATATTTAAGTTTGTTAATTTATCGAGTTAAACTTGAGTAGAGTTCTATTCCGTTCAATAAGTTCATTAATAATTGAATTAATCAAACTATTAGAGCCAGAGGAATATATTAGAACTCATTTGTAAAACAAAAGACTCAAACTCAACTTTTTTTTAATATGTTAATTAATCAATTTAAGCCAGAGGAATATATTCCTTATCAATTCAACTTGACTTTACATCTTATAGCTATATATATATATTCACATCAATCAAAGTATCAACCCCAACAAGAGTCCAAGTGTTAAAAAAACATCACATCAAACATTTTTCCTTCATTTTGTCATTGTCAAATACTTAATATTTAAGGGCATATTCATAAATTTATTAGAAGAAATAATCTAGAGAGATATAGTTGCTAAGGAGGTGGCAGTAACTTGTACTAATATATTCCAAGAATAACAGACACCAAATTGAGAAAAAAAGTTAAAATTAGGCAATTGGTTGTAATTTTTCCAAGAAGATAAAAAGAAAATTTCAATTATTTTGTCTTTCCAAAAAAAGAACATTAATGAAAAAAAAAGAATAAGAGAAAATGAACTCTTTTTGGTCAAGCTAAAAGAGAAAAAGAAATGAAAATGGAAGGTTTTTCAAAAGTCAAAAGTATACAATTGAACCCACAAGCGATGGCAACAAGACACATTTAGCAAAGGTTAGGTTTCAGTTGTGATGGCAACAAGACACATTTAGCAAAGGTTAGGTTTCATTTGTCAATGTCATGCTAAAAGAGACTGTATATATATTACTATTTATTATAGTCTTACGTACCCTGTCCTATAGTAGATAAAGTTCCAATATTGCTACTATCGTGACAATGCATTTTATATATATATATATATATATATAATGTTCTTACTTGTCTTACCGTTAGTCTATTCCTTCTGGGAGCCATAGGATAGATATTTTAAAAAACTGACCGTTGGATTAAATAAACTTCTTATAAATGTCATGTCTACCAAAAATCACAATGATCCGATAATCGATTTTCAAAATATAATCCGTGAAACATAATAATAGTATTTACCATTGAATGCTATCAAAGTTGTTTAAACGTCTGTATTTGAAAAATCATTCATTGGATCGCTGCGATTTTTGGCACACACGACATACATATGAAGATTATCAAATCTAATGATCGCTCTTTCAAAATCTCTCTCCTAGTGAAAGTGGTAAGTAGCGTAACGATGTCCTTACAAGATGGGTTTTGATGTGTGTATATATATATAATCCCGATCCTGTGCACATATGCTTACTTTCGCAAAAGCCAGCATGGGACCTTCAATTAATTGTGAGTTATGTATTTTGAAAAACCAACCGTTGGATTGGATACTCTTGTTTTAGATGTCACTTCTGATCACTGAAAACTGTCACAGTTTTTTTCTTTGAAAAACTGAGAGAGACCCATGAAGTTAAATAAAATAACGTTTTTACAATATTAACAAATGAATATCAATGCACTTCCATATTTTTGAACCTGAGATCTCTCCCCTAAAGACGACGGTACATGCTACTAGGCTACAAGGTCATCAGCGATAAAATTCATTACATAGATATGCATATCTACCTAACTAATATTAATCAAGATTTGCATACTCCTTGTAGTCTATGCTTATAATAAGTCACTTATAAAAGGAGGTTAGGAATTCAAGACTTGAACACAATACTAAATGACGGTTAGGTGGGTTTGGGGTCTAGTGCTTGATCAGGCCAAAAAAAGAAAAAGAAAAAAAAAAAAAAAAAAGGAAGCCCTAGTACTAATTGACAAGGAATGACAATATCTTGTAGAGTGAACCATTATTGCCCTACCTTGTAAGAAATTCAATTCATCTATGCCCCTTGCAATTCTATCCTATTAGACTTTTCTTTTGTTGCCGAATGGAAAAAAAAATCTTACAGCCATCCCAAACCCATATAATTGTCCAAGTACAATTCTTCTCCATTATTGAAAGGTCGACTTATTCGAATTCAAAGAATATTCTTTTGGATATATGTTTAAAAACATACCGCCAAAAGTAGAATTTAACCATTGAAAGGTGTAGTAATGACAGCTTTGTAGCATGAAAATAGAACACTAATGAGGTAACAAGATTGTTACTAAAATTTTTTAAAAGCTCAATTAATTAGGAATAGCCATGTGGGCATTGGCAATTTGGCACATTACATTTTTAAATATTAAAAAATTTAGTCCGTGCAAAAATATATTTGGATAAAATCAAGTGTTACCAAAGTTTTTGGTTACAAACTTGTTGCCTCATCTTTCTTAGGTCATCCCACAATGAACCCAAAAGCAAATGGTACCTAGATCTAGAGCATATTCGCCTCCCCCATTTTCTTTTTCTTTTGTTGGGGGTAATGTTTAGACGCTAGTGACCAGGTTAGTATGAAGATGGGTTCCGAAATTAGTTCTCCAATATTACCATTCCAATAGTTCTCCAATATTATCATACCAATTTGCCATAAAAAATGTTTAAATTATCACTTAATTAAGTTCACCCACTTTTCTTACTAAATTACGTGACAATAGCTAATTAGAAATTAATGAGAAAGTCGACCATTTTTGTTTTGGTAAATTTATTCGGTACACCTATTAGCACTCCTACTCCTTGTTTATTGGGATTGGGATGATAATGGATTCAAATTAAGTTCCCATCCTATTTATATTTGTTCTTAAACCCTTGCCCATATAAATCCCATCTAGGGAAACTTGTTCCTTCATATTCATAATTAAAATATGTGAGAAATTTCAGAAGGTTGTTTGACAATTTAAAGTTTAAAATTAAACATCCCTTGGAACCAACCCATGATGTAAAGCTGTATATGTCACAACCCTTTTCAGTTTTTAATAAATAGGGTCCAATATGGAGAGAGAGAGAGAGAGAGAGAGAGAGAGAGAGAGGGATTTTTACAAAGTAACTTCCCTCATGGTATAATATAATATTTTTAAAAGGGAAAAAAAAAAAAAAAGAGAACCCTAGCTAGCTCATGGTGTTTCTTTTTAGGCATGCTAGCACTGAAATTTTGACAACAAAAGTAAGAATAAGAGAGGGTCTTCAACAAAAGATGGCAAAAACATTTTAAGCATGCATGGTAGCACTAAAATGTTGACAAGAAAGAAGCTAAGGGTTGGAAGACAAGGGTCTCACAAAAGATGGCAAGAGACAAATAGACATGATTAGAGTGGAATGTAAGTGGGATAGGGAACAAGATAAGAATAGTGGATTATTTCTAATCTCTTAGGTTTTAGGATCCTAGATCACCATGAATCCCAGCAATCCCTCTTTAACCCATCCCATTTGTGTCTTGATGACTAGGACAGTGTCAGACATGACGTGGCGATTTCGCTATTCTTTTGTGGCGACCAATAGGGGCCCCGACCAATAGGGGCCCTCCACAGGTCACCGTCTTATTCGATCGTCATTTCTTTTAACCCCTTATTAAACTTTTCCAAAAAAGAAAAAAACACAAGATATGCTATCTGATTTGGTTGTCATTGTGTGACTAATCTAATATTATTTCTTGGCCTAACACTTGTTCTTTTCCCTTGTATCATAGTGGCTTCACACCCACATGTTGTGTTCTCATTCTCAATCTCTTTGAATTGAACCCTAAAAAGCCAATCAAAGGCTACAAGATATTGCTTTTATGACATGGTTGTCATGGTTTAATTATTTATTATTATGCTTGACCTAATTTGCTGCTTTTGTTTTTCTATTCCTTTGTCTCCTTCTAAAGAGCATACTTTAGGTGTTGGATTCGCTTAATTCACATATATATTCCTTTTTAAATAGAGGAGTTGGGTGGAATAGTTAGACAAAATCATATATCTTGGAAAAAAATTGCCATTCTTCGCCTCCCTATTTGGTTAGCAAGAAAATAGTCTTTCATGATCACAAAGTTGAAATTGAAAAATCAAATTCGATAACAAAATGCTAGGGTTGTGATACAGATTTCAAAATGGAAAAACCTCTCATTCGATCATAGCCATAGGTTATCGATATGATGAGTACAAAGGAACATATTCTAAAGGCGAATTGTAATATCTTTTCCAAACAAACTTTAATAGAAAATCTAGAATTTTATGATGTTTTCATGAAAATTTCTAAATTTAATACTGTCAAGACTTTAAGCGCGTTAATGTTTTACACCACGAGTAACCACATATCTCACCTTCTAACTTTTTGAGATGCCTAAAGAAAAACAATACTCGTATGTTTTTATGTAAAATGTTTCTTATAATTATGTGATTATATTTTTTTTTTTTTTTTTGTCAACGGAAGGGTATTCCAACCTTTTATGGAAGTTGAAACTGAGATATTCACTTCATGAAGCTTGGTTCTCAACCGATTAACCCAACAGGTAGATGTATGATTGCAATTAATTTAATTACACATAAAAATCAAGAACTTAAGAAAAAGAAATCATTAGGTAGAATTAAACCCATTTCACAAAACGGCATATTTCCAGCATTTACATACTTGTATTTTTGTTTTTGGTATAAAATCAATTTATACAAAAAAAAAATTAATGAAGTAAGATTCTTGTAAATTATATGAATTATATATCTAAATCTTATGCTTCTAGCTAAAATTATGAAGTAAGATTCTTGTAACCAGCCCCATGATGAGGTTCACTCAAAATAAAGGAAAAAATTGGCAAGCCAATGTAACAAATTTCTAAATTACTCCCTTTTTAGTTTTTTGGGTACATGAAATGCATGGGAAGAGCTTTGTGGACAAAAACAATGAAAAATAAACAGATAATTATGCGATAAAACAGTTTGCCTTAATTAGGAAAAAAACCCCACTTCATTTCTTTTAATTTTACTCACAATATAGCTCAGAGAGAGAGAGAGAGAGAGAGAGAGAGAGAGAGACCTCACTTCATTTCTTTTAATTTTACTCACAATATAGCTCAGAGAGAGAGAGAGAGTATGTGCATAGCACACTGAGAGAGAGAGAGAGAGAGTGCATAGCACATTTCGATTTTTTTTCCAATAATGTATTCATATCTTTAGCTAGACATACAAATCATCATATACAAGTAATGTCATCGCCCATTTTGTATCTGTTGATGCCCATAAAAAAAAGCTAGAGAGAGAGAGAGAATTGCATAGCACACTCCAAATCTTCATATACAAGTAAGGTCATCGCTCATTTTGTACTTGTTGATGCCCATAAAAAAATCAGCTAGTGGCTGGCCTTATGATTTAACATCTTTCACCATTATTTTGCTAAATTAAGTACTCTTTTTAGTTTTTTTTTTTGGGTTTTTTGGCGGAGGGATGTCCCAACCTTTAATTAGATTAGTCCCTTTCGGCCCATCCCAAACTCGCACACCAGGATGGAGCAAATACAAACTTCCAGTAGTTAGTTTTTACACTATTTAGCTTGGAAAAATAAAACCTTCTTAATGAAATGTTTCTCATGGATGTGAGGCCTGACCTAAAGTTTCTGCATTATAAATGTAACAAACACATCAAAAACACACATACAAAAATGTACCAACCAGATACAATTCCAAAAAGCTGCTAACCCCAGGTGAATGCTCTCTTTGATTACTCACAAAACAAAAGCAAAACTAGGTAATAATATCCACAATAGTACCTTTCTTGGATCAATAAAAAATTAATCTATAAAATAAAGAATCTCATTTTGGCCCTTCTTAGTGCTAAGGTGACTTCCAAAGCCAATCTACTTGGTAGAGTAGCCTTTTGGCTTGAAACTTTTTTTTCTCTCCTTTTCTTTTCTTCTTTTCCTTTTTCTTTTTTCGTTTTTTCAAATCTTGTTTGGTAAGCAGGATAATTTTATTCATAAGTTGCAAGTTTGAATACTGAAAATCAAAGGACAAAGAGAAGTGCTCTCTAGAAGTGCTCTTAATGTCAAACAATTCTTATATTATTAGGCAAAATTTTATCATTGAACTTGGAACAACAATAATGAACTTTCAACATATTTTTTCTGAGTCCTTCATAATTAAGGTCTTGGAAAAATTCAATTTTGCAGAGTAACAAAGACACTTCTTGACTTGAATCATGAACTTGTCAACAATTTCTGCAGTTAGTGCATAAACATTTATCTTTAGGTTCTATTTGGATCTCGAAAAGCACGAATAAGGAAAAAAAAAAATGCTAAAAGTTTGCACGGATTTCCTATTGTATTTTTAGTCTTTAATTTTCTTTTCTTTTCTTTTGATCATTTCGAGATCCAAACAAAAGCTTAAAGCTACCATTGATGAGAAACACTCCCCCCCACACCCACACCCACACCCAAGTTTTATGTTTTGAGCTTTCAGCTCTATCCTCAAATTTTTAATATTGCACAAGTTTTGGTCTCCTAAGAAGGATTTTTTTTTTTTTTTTGGTTGTAGAAGTACTTGTTTATTTGCATATAGAGAGAGAAAAAGAAGTGGTGAAAAGTTGTACCATGCTCATGGGCAAAGTTATAATGTCGACATTTAGGGAGCCCATGAGTAGATAGTTGGCAGGTTATAAGGATGTACTAGCCTATGGGCAACTATTACAATTAGGGTAACCAGTTAAACACAACTCTCCCCCCAACAAGAACCCATAAGAGAAAAAAGATGTTGACATCGTACAAAACCATGAGTAGAAAGTTGACAGGATGTTGCGGGGGGTGTCCTAGTCTATGAGGTACTAATCCAATTAGGGTAAATGAACAAAATCTTCACCCTCCCCCCAAAATAACAAGAAAGAAAAAGATGTCGACATCATACATACCCATCACCCATGTGTAAAATGGTTGGCAGTTTATGAGGAGTATGCTAGTCTATGGGATATTACTTCAATTAGGATACCTAAACAAATCCCTCACCGCTCCCCCAAAACAACAACAAGAAAAAAATAATAATCAAACAATGTACAAACCCATGCGTGGAAGGTTCATCAGTTATGGGCGGTTATGCTAGTCTATGGGCTACTACTCTTATTAGGGCAATTAAACAACACTCACCCCCTTCCCCCAAACAACGAGAAAGAAAAAGAGGATGTTACACATTGTACGAACCGATAAGTAAATGGTTGGCAGGTTATGAAACAACCAGAAAGAAAAGGAGGATATTAGACATTGTACGAATTGATAAGTAGTTGGTTGGCGGGTTATGGAAGGGTACGGTGCCCTAGCCTATGGACTACTGACTACTACTCCAATTATAAGTGAAAGTGAAAATGAAAATGAGACATTAGATGTGCCGCTATAGATTTTTACTCCAACAAATTGCTAGAGACGAAGTATGACAAAATGAGATATTGGGTATTCACTATTGAAAAGGTGGTGATTTTTTTTTTTCTCCTTTTTTTTCAAATTATTAAATAGAATTGAACTCACACCATCAATTTAATCTAACCAAGGTAATTATTAAAGCGATAAGTTAGTGAAACTTCATAAAACTTCATAACAATGAATCTATTGAGTTTTTTCTTTTTCTTTTTTTTTTTCTTGATCGGTATAAAAAAAAAAAAAAAAAAATTATTAATAACCAAAAGTGAAAATAAGATACACAAACCAAATAGACAAACATCAGAAACTACCCACAAAAAACTTCCCTCCGAGACACCCACCCCAAAACCCGACCCCCATAAACTACAAAATAGAAACAACCACTTAAACCAACCAAACACCCAAAAACACACACAACCCAATAATACAAGTTCGACAAAAAGTTGACAGTATTGTAGCAAAAAAATAAAACCCACCACCAATAATTAAAAATGAAAAAACATATTAACACCGCGCAAGAAACTCCTCATTTCTATGCAAACTTGCTTTAACATGAAAATCAGCTACCTTATTCCTATGCAAACTTGCCATAGGTACATAAATAAACTCCACCTTCCTAGAAACACACAGCATAGAAATTTCATTGCATCCAAAAAGCTTTATGCACCAAATTCACCCATGAATCTATTAAGTCAACGGCAACCATTGATTGCAAATGGCAACTAGCACAAGTTGATCTCTTCAACTAAGATTACTTGGGGCACCTTCCAAATAAGAACTGAACTCTTGACACATTGGCCAAAATTGCCTTAATGAAACACATCGCATATTTTTAAACCATTCTCTTATGCATTGTTTGGATCTTGAAAAAGAATTTTTTTAAAAGAAAGAGAAATTAAGAAAAGAAAAAAGGCTTAAAATTCATTTCCTTCCTCTTAACTCTTTTTAAGATCCATGTTATCATGAAGATTTCCAGGTTCTCATAAGCTGAGATTGCAAAGTAAAATTCTAGTAACAAACCTCAGTCATTAGGATGAGGCATTGTCCATCTCTCTCCCTTGCTCGAGAGAGAGAGAGAGACAGAGAGAGAGAAGTTCAATGAACATAAGTTTTTATAAAGTTTTGCCACAAATTTTAATAACTTTATGTGAGAATTACATTTCCTGAAACTAATTGTTGGATTACATACTCCTTTCGTACACATCATATTTGTCAAATCTCGAGTAGATTGAAAATTAAGAGCCACTTCATCTAAGATGAGATTTTTATTTGTTAAATAAAAATGTGAATTTATGAATCGAATGGTTATTGGTATTCAATTAATGTAATATTTGGCAATACATAACATGCATGAAAAAATTATTTAATCCAATAGTGAATTTTACAAAATACAACTACGACAAAAAGTTATTGAAATTTGTGCTCATTGAACCAATCCCATACATATAGCATACATATGTAAAGGGGACCGACCTTATACAACTGCTTAGGGTGAATTGCAAAATATATTCTCCTAATGACCGTTGGATTGGATACCATTTTTATGCATATCATGCATACTAAAAATCACAGCAATCCACTCGTCTTTTTTTGAAAAAACCGACAAACTTGTCCCATTTTGAAGAAAAAAACTATGTGAAACAGGAATATAACCGACAGTTGGATCACTATGATTTTTGGCGTGGATGACATGCATAAGAAGGGTACCCATAACCCAATCCAATGGTCGGTTTTTCAAAATCTATTTTATAATTAGCCCTAATTTGGCCATCTTATACAACTTTGCATAAAGTACACCTTATAATAAATTAGAGGAAATGAGAAAAATGGCAAGCAAACGTTGAAATAAATTATAGGAAACAAGCAAATGATTCTCCAAAAGAGCTGCTAGATTTCAAATGGACACTCATCAATTACAAAAGCAAATGGGCAATAATTTCCACAAAAAGCGATGAAATATATAAAAATATTATAAAGGGGGTGGGGGAATCATTTAGGGTTGTCCCAGTGCTGGGATGTAAGACTCCATGGCCAATCTACTTGATAGGGTAGACTTTTTTTTTTTAGTGTTTCCCCCATTCAAACTGTCATTCCCATGTCCACTTTCTACCCCCAATATCCAGTCTTTCTTCCCTCACAGGCCCAAAGCCTCCTCCCAGGCCCCTACATGCTCAAACACCAACTCAGGGCACTGTAAAAGCAAAATGCTTACATGATGACAGACAGACCCACACAGCTTTCATGCCTTTTAGGTTGAAATTTTGAATTAAAAAAAAAAAAAACTAGCAACTTATAAATCTTGTGAAAATACCCCTAAACTAGATAATAAAGCTTCATAGACATCATACTAAAGGCCTCAGCTTACTCACATCTAACAACAAAATAAATTTAATTTAAAAATAAAAAATAAACCACTACAAATTTTATTTCAAATTACTGCAAATTTCCACCCACCTTGTAATCCTGGCAGTATATATATATATATACCCTTCTCAAAAGAAAAAGGTCCTGTTCAAATCATCAACCCTGCAATCTAAAAAATGGATGGGAAGAGCTTAATAGGATTCAGGGTTCATACCCCTAGCAAAAAATTTGAAAAAATAAATAAAATTAAAATTAAAAATAAAAAGAGGCCACACATTTTTACATAAAGCAATACTAAAGTTGGTAAATATATGGAAATTTCGTGCCTAGTGAGGTTAAATAGTGGCATGTCATAATAAGAAAACCCCACAGCCTACAGGATCAGATTTAATAGGTGTTATCTCTTGATTGTTGATTTCTTGTTATATATGCTGCCACCAGACCTCAATGTCATGAAAAAATCATGTAGTGGATCATTGTACTAAGGGCCAAGCCTTGCCTCATTTCTCAAAAAACATACCCTCCTGAAGATCACGTGTCTTGCAGGACCCACCTAATCGAAATCCCTTTCTCTTAAGCCACAGTCAGCTTAATACGATCACTCGATTCTTGCCATATCAGCATCAAAATAAAGATATAGACGTGTCATATGATGGGGTTGTCAGACAAAAGATATCGACATGTGATCTAATGAGTCCCTTTTAGTAGATCAAATCTACATATAAAAAATCAACTTAATAGATAAATTTAGCATCCGACTTGCTCATTCCTTTCCTTCAAATCATTCCCAAAAGTTTCCCCACAGTCCAAAGAATTTAATAAAATTTAGCATCTGAAATTTTCAAATCAGCCTGTTTTGTTCTCTGATCCTTCTCTTAGTAATGACATGACAAGATTTAAGTGAACTACTCGAGCTAACCGGACGAAGCTCATCGGAGAGGAGCCAAACCCACAAAAATGCCTCCTTGTGAATATAACCTGCCTAAATGGACCCACTGATCTGACTCCATCTGCACTTTGAGCTCTAAACAGATGCAATCTCAGTAGGGGCCGGCCCCGTGATCACTCTCGGATTGGAAAACAGAAGTATGCACACTGTACAGCATCCAACAACAGTGAATACATACAAAATACATAGAAAACTTCATAGGATATAGAGGAGAAAAAGGAGTCGGATACAGTCAATGACCGAAGAAATTCGTCGCCGTGACGGGTCTTTGGGTGTGTACAAATATTTCTATTTGAAATAGGGATGACAAATTAAGCAAGGTGGTAAGAAAAAGGTAGAAATGTGGTTGTAACTGTATGAGAAGTACCAAGGATATATGTGAGAGATCTTCACTTTCATGTGACTTTTTATCTCTTCTAGTTGGAAACCCAAAAAGGAGAGCCAAAAGGAAAATCTTTTAAACACAACTAAGACAAAGTAGCAGACAGTCTTATATATCAAGTCTCACCACTAAATTGTTGACTGTGCCGCCCAAAAACCTTCCCTTTAAATTCTGGCCTCTACCCTTCATTTCCTTGGGCTCCTTCTACACCTCTCCTTTTATTTTGCTTCACAAAGAAACAAAAACAACAAGAGCTCTCTCTCCCTCTCTCTCTCCACAAAAAAAAATGAGATCACCATCACCACCTTACACCTTCTGCAGAAAAAACAACACTACAATTATCAGAATTTTCATGGTATTGCTCCTGAGCTGTATTACTGATATTACCAAGTTTTGTTCTAACCACCCTTTTGCCACCTCAACAGTTCCGCCATATTCAGCTTCCTTTGATATCTCTTCATCATTTGAAAGATTAAGTCTTGATGGTTTTTTTAGCTTTGATAGCATTCACTGTGCAGCCAAGGACTTTGGCAACAGATACCATTTCCTCCCTTCAGCAGTTCTACATCCAAAATCAGTATCTGATATTTCCACAACAATAAACTATATTTTCGAAATGGGTCCTGCTTCAGAGCTGACAGTTGCTGCTCGAGGTCACGGTCACTCCCTACAAGGTCAAGCACAAGCCCACCGAGGTATAGTAATCGACATGGAATCACTTCAAATACCAGAAATGCAAGTACACACTGGACAGCTGCCTTACGTTGATGTTTCTGGTGGCGAGTTGTGGATAAATATTCTGCATGAGACTCTTAAACACGGGCTCACGCCAAAATCCTGGACAGATTACCTTCATCTTACTGTCGGAGGCACTTTATCCAACGCTGGAATTAGCGGGCAGGCATTCCGGCATGGACCCCAGATCAACAACGTGTACCAACTAGAGGTTGTCACAGGTATGTTCTAAGCAAATTATCCATAGTATTCCCTCTAGTGCATAATATCAGAGTACAGTTTAGCTGAAACACCAAAATGGATCGCAGAATAGTCTATAAGAGAACACACTCATTTCATTTTATGACAAGGCAAGAATATTTCCGTATTTCTCCCATTTTCATTCTTGGGAAATGACATCTCTGACGACTGTCCATGCCCAGTCATGAATTGCTTTGTTGTAAACTGAACCAAACCTTAAAACTGAGTACAGGAAGAGAAATGCACCCTTTAGCAAAAAGACCACCACACACAATTCTAATTTTCAACTAGATTCGGCACCAGAACAAGAGGTGCTAAGTGCAACTTATTTGAGTGCAGGAAAAGGAGAGTTGGTAACCTGTTCAGAGCAGCAAAATGCTGACCTCTTTTATGGTGCTCTTGGAGGACTGGGACAGTTCGGCATCATCACCCGGGCTAGAATTTCTCTCGAGCCAGCACCTAAGATGGTAAAAATACATCTCATCACTCCTCAAAAATGTTCTGGGCTATCACCAGAAGTGCCTGTCTTTATAACATAATAATCTATCACTTTGGACAGGTGAAGTGGATTAGAGTGCTCTACTCAGATTTCTCTGTATTCACCAAGGACCAAGAGCATTTAATATCGTCCGAGAATTCGTTTGACTATATTGAAGGATTTGTTATAATAAATAGAACCGGTCTCCTTAATAACTGGAGATCTTCCTTCAATCCCAAAGACCCACTTCAAGCCAGCAAGTTCAGTTCGGATGGAAGAACACTGTACAACCTTGAAATGGCAATATACTTCAACCCAGATGAGACTGATATTATGAACCAGGTGAGACTGTCCAAGAAGCAACTACTTTCCATCATAATTCCCATTACCCAACAATACCCATGAAACATTCAATTTCTAATCAAGTCCGTAAGCTAACTCTCTACCTTATAATGCAGAAAATTGAGAGGTTGTTGTCCAGATTAAGCTATATTCCGTCCACGCTGTTTTTATCGGAAGTCTCCTACTTGGAATTCCTGGATAGAGTGCACATCTCAGAGATAAAACTCCGGGCCAAAGGTTTATGGGAAATTCCTCACCCATGGCTCAATCTTTTCATTCCCAGAAGCAAAATCCATGACTTTGCAGAAGAAGTCTTTGGCAATATTCTCACGGACACTAGCAATGGTCCTATACTCATCTACCCAATAAACAAACCCAAGTACTTAATCGATAAACTCAATAGATTCTTCATGCAAGCTTCCAGATTTCATAATCACAGCCTGACTTCAGCTCATCTGTGTTGCAGGTGGAACAATAGAACATCTTTGGTTACCCCAGACGAAGATGTTTTCTACCTAGTGGCTTTCCTATCCTCTGCAATGCCATCTTCTACAGGAACAGATGGTTTGGAACATATTTTAACCCAAAACAAAAGGATTTTGGATTTCTGTGAAACAGCCCATCTTGGAATGAAGCAATATCTGCCCCACTATAGCACCCAGGAAGAGTGGCAAGCTCACTTCGGCCCTCAATGGGAAGTTTTTGTACAAAGGAAATCTGCTTATGACCCTTTGGCAATCCTTGCTCCAGGCCAGAGAATCTTCCAAAAGGCCATACCCATCTTACAATACTGGTCTACCAAATAAACCCACGTAATACACAAAGGGTGCTGAGGGCATATGGGGAAATAGCCATAATGCCTAAAAGTGTAAATTATTGATAATTAAGCATAATAATTTCTTGTGTCTCCATAACAATTGTAAGCATGATAGGAGGCTGTAGGGTATTATATATTTTTTGTAAAAACACTCAAGACAAAAATTCAAATCTGCAATCATAATGTTAGTTGTACAAAAAAAAAAAAAAAAAAATTATATAACGTGAGCATCAAGTGCAGAATTCAGAAAGCTATAGTTAATTTCTGTTGTTTCCATTAGACAAGGTGTAATACCATTTCTTCAAGGAAGATACCAGATAATCCTATATAAAATATGAAACTGCTAAAAAAAAACAAAGCCAAGCCAGACAATATGCATTACAAACATACCTCAAAAGTCTAAAAAGCAGGAATATCAGGAAGTTGATCGCAACAACTCCATATGTAGTAATAGCAACAAGGTCATTTAGTCTCCCTAGTGTCCCTCCAGCCGAGACCTGGTCTGCATATTTTCTCCCCCGGTGGTTCTTCATAGTCTCGAGCATCACGTAAAGTAGCTTCAAAGTCAGTAGAGTCACTTGCAACAGGAAGAAAACTACTTATATCATCTCTGGCTCCAAAGCCTCCAGCCCGTATAACATCATCAGATATTATGGATGCCTCCATGTTTAATGCCCCAGGAGCGTTCATATCTCCAAGAGCATCACCTTGCGCAGCATTTTCCCCACCTTTGGGATCAACCATGTTAGCCCCTACAATGTTTTTTGAAGAAGCCAGTTCCTGTTTTGGGACATCTTTCACATCAACTTTAGGACAATCAAATTCAGTTGCTTCATTCCTTGTGCTGTTTTCATTCTTATCTGGGTCATTCAAAGCTCAAAGAAACTCAATTTGAAGAAGGATAAACCAGCAGAAGGGTGTAAATAATTTGCACTGAAAAAGATATGGAAAAAATCTAAGCATACTTTCTCTGCAATTATAAAAACACCACTTAGAAAATGCGGTACTCTGCTATTGAAATCCAATGGATATTTCTATTATTATCAACTCAAACAGAAACAAGGTTTCAAAGTTAGATTTATTATGAATTCAGAAATTTATGGAAGCCTGAAACAAAACCTCAACTACATGCATGTTTGACTTCATCTTCAAGTTGACTTTACTAACTTTAAAAAGAGTAATTTTTGTGGAATTTCAGAAATGTTGAATAACTGAATAGAACAAAGTGGTTGATAACTTTGAGGATGTATATTTCAGGTGGAAAAGAGAAATCGCAAAAAATTTGGTGCTTAAATTCATCTAAAATATTTGTATACAAGGACAATCCAATTCTCTGATCCTTCTTTTTCCCTTCAGTCTTCTAATCCTTGTGTTAAAGTTACTTCCATGAGATGTAGCATAAAAAAATTACTTCCTGTGTTTACTCTCTTTGATTCATCCTACAATAGTCTGATACAAAAAGAGATAAAAAAAATGATTTAGAAGAACCAAGTCAAAAGGTAGAAGCTTTTTTTCCCCATCAGTTTGTCTTCGACTCTTAGCATTATATCAGCTCTTGTATGGTACAACTCTTAGTAACGGTGCAAAATTTAACAATTTGTGTTTCTCTGTTTAAGCACTACTTATGGTAATTCAAGAGGAGGGCTCTTGGCTTTTGTATACTTCTACAAATATTCAACATCTTGATTCCGAAATAGTTGGTCTGAACAGCTTGTCTTCTGATTTTGGTTGTTCCTAACAACTTACAACTTAATGCCAAATGTGTTCAACCCCTATTTCAGTTGAAACAAAGACCTTTTCTTGAGAATGACATGTTCAGTATTGCCGAAAGAGAAGAACGGAGACATCACCAATTATATTGGGATATTACCTTCTAATGAAAATCTTTTCTTAAAATGGAAGTCATCATTAGGAGGAAATATTGAAACACTTCAATCATAGAAAGGTAATCATGCATCAGTATTAAAGGTGTATCTATTTTGGTCTATTTAAGTACAATAAAACAGAGAGCCCACTTTTCCTCAGTAGTATATATTGTCTTTCTTCACGATATTGTCACCATATAAAAGGTTCTGTTTCTATACAGCAGTCCTCCATTAACATACATACAACCCTTTTATACTGTGTTAGATTGACTAATATGTTATTCGCAAATCGCAAAAAGAAATAAATCCACTACTGGTGTCATTTTAGTAGTCTGAAGCACTTGTATACGTAGCTCAAACTCCTATCAAAACAGATTCAAAGGGAAAAGATTGCCTGTGAAATATCAGACCACCAAAAAAAAAAAAAAAAAAAGAAAACACACTAGATCGCAGGCTAAGTAAACCATCTTGAAGTAATCTACAAATGGACATCATTAAGTATAATTTTTATGAATAATCAGTTTATTTCTCCCTCTTTTAATTGTAATTATGTAACTCTTCACTTTAGTAGATTGGAAAGCTTTATCAAGATCAAAAGAAAATTAAGTAAAGGCTTTAATGCAACCTGAATTTTCATAATATCTTCAGGAAATAAGACATATTGAACACTGTAAAGTGCAATAAAAAAAATTTACTGTGCTTATCAGACTTGGAAAACAAAATCAAAATAGCCCTGGTTATGGCGAAACGCTTCAATTTGAACCCCACATCATATATAACATGTAAGCTAGTACCATGCAAAATGTCAATTGACTCTTTCTCCATGATGGATTAACACTTGCTCAATATGAGACAGCACCGTTGTCCTTATGTATATTATTTTCTTTGGCAATAAGAATCTCCAGAAACTCTTCTGGATGAACCTACTGAAACAATTGTCACTGTAAGATTCTATGTACAATATATTTTAGAATAAAATAAAAATCAAGTAAATAAGCACTACTTCAACATGAAGCATGAATGCATGAAATTCCACAAAAAATGACATTGTATCTATAAGGTATAAAAAAAGGCAGAGATAATAACTGGATATCAACAAGAAGACGTTTCTGTGACATCAGCTACAAGTAGCATATAATATATATATACAATTATGAAACACACACACACACACACACATATATGAAGCATAGCTCCTTGAGAACTAAGAATCATTAATAATTTATCTTCTTTCTCACATATTGACACATTAAACGTATTGAATTCTCAGTTGTTCAATCCAAAGCGACATCTCTCCTAAGACATATGAAGCTTTGAAAGTGGTTTCTAGATCCAAATCAGCTCTGATTATAATTCCATATCTCTAATCTCTCTTCATCTCTGCTCTTGAATACAAGGCGTTGGCTTTTTGCTCTTTCTAATACAAATTTGAACAAAAACATTTCAAACAGAGACCTAATTTCTCTTCTATGAGCTTGGGAAGTAGGATTTTGAGCCCAAAACATTCCTACAGGCCGTATGCATGTATCACTAATTAATTTTGGCCACCCTTAGGCTATGCATCAAATTAGCAAAAGTACGACTAGTGGATCTATACTAGTAGAAAAAGGATGATGCCCCAGGTATAAAATCTTTGCCAAAAGCAGTCATCTAAAAACATAGGACAAACTAATAATTTCAGTGCAGTTGGCAAGCAGAATGAGTATATCGACTCCAACAACAAGAACAATATTTGGACAAGTAATAGTTAGTACGTATAAACTTGCCAAGAAGTTTCTTCTACTTCCCAGACTTACCAAATAATTCACCTTGTTCAGTTTCAAATTTAATAGTTAATCCATAGGAGTTCATCTGAAGCCCAACCAACCAGTCACTTCTAGCAAATCAATAACATATTTCCACTACAAAATACAAATATAAGTGCTTGCTCAAATGAGTCTTCAGATTACTCCACTCTCGTCACTCACAACAATATCCACCATAAACATAGCCAAATACATACTGATCTGAAGAAGGCCTCTTACATAGCCAAATGCATACTGATCTGAAGAAGGCCTCTTCAACCCATGCATTTTCACTACATCAAACTTGTTAAACATGCCCCTTGAGAGGCTGTTTGATCCATAAATAGCTTTCCTAGCCAACAACTCATCTGATTTCACCCAAGTAACTCAAATAAAAGGTTACTTTGTATGCTCCTCAGCACAAATCATCATGGAGAAAAGTATTATGTTTAGCTTGTAAAAGAGCCAACTTTTTGAAGTTAACCACAGAAATCAAATCAAAATGTTAAAGAGTGTAACACAGAGCCACAAGCCAAGCTTCCAATCTTCTCTAGCCAATGTTTGGACACATTGCCAAATGTCACATGATTATTTGCTTACCAAAGGGCAAAAGAGTAAACTCTTACGTAACTTCTCTACCAAGACTCATTTGTTCATCCATGGCACATTTTTCAACCATGAGAAATAATTCCTATGTATGTTTGTATTAACATTTTGGAAGAGAAGTGGCTAAAGAAAGAAAAAAATGAGGGAAATTATTAAAAAATGTATACAAATTCAAGAAGAAAATGTTTAGTGCAGGAATAAGTAGCTTCTATGAAATGCAAGAGAAAGATCCAGAAAAGAGGCATCAAGAAAGGATGACAATGTCGTTGATATGCAAAAAGAAGCTTTAGCAAAGGTACTACAATGTCTCACGTACTGAAAGGAGATTCTAAGAAGCATGTTTAAAAGACTGAATTTCATCGAAACTTTTCAAAGGCTTGTTTTTTGAACATTTCTGAGCTCCCTCTTTTGAAGTTTGGTGCTAAAACCTAGTAGAACCAACAAATCAACTTCAACTGATTTATGAACAATTTTTTAAATGGATGAAGTTCTGAAAAATCTATCATGTGAAACAACAATTGTCTTGAAATAATTTACCCTGATACCAAATAACATAAAACGAATAAACTTTTTTATGTCTTGTAAAACCCAAAACATTCATAAGAACACCTCCAAACAAACTTGCTACAAATTCTAGAGGAAAAGAGATTCTATGATGATTGCCAATTGAGGAGCTGTCAATCTTAACATGGATTAATAATTGAAAGATGAATTAACAACTTCAAATATTGAAAAAAGAGATAACCAAGCCAACAATGCCACTATTGTGCAGATACACTAGAATGAAGTGTAGTAGCTCCAACTCCTAGACTGTGATTGGCGTAGTAGAGGTCATCCTGCTCATATCCATCACCAGTCATATCATGGGATCTTTGAGGAAAATATATATATTATAAAAAGGAGGGATAAAATAGCACAAGGTGAACCCACTATAGAAACGAAAAATGTGGAACACTATGGTAAAGAATGAGATGAGGAAGAGAAACACTCAAACACTACCTCAATATAAAATAGCACGAGACCTACAAGGACCTGGAGCAACAAATGATGGTGGAATAGACTTATATAGAGTTTTTTTTTTTTTTTTTTTTTTTGAAAAAAAGGACACAGAAGCTTAAAAGCGGTGCTCTCAAACCCCATAGTTAACAATCCATGAGGTATATGGTAGAGGGGCAAAACATGCTATAGCATGTAATTGCCAAAGTAGCTCCACAAACTTAGGATGCATGAGACTCTTTTAGAGATTGTGATATCCTCCTGAGACAAAACTGATCCACCACGCACTGAAAATAAAATAATGAAGCATTTATTATTCATAACACGGGGAAAGCCTAAAAATATACATAGAAACACTAGAAGATACAGTATATCAGTATATATATCTAACAAGCCCATCAAACTCATGGCAGATCATAAACCAAGAGTATGTCGATTAAATAGAGACAATCATTGACATGGAAGGCTTTTATCAATAACTGCCAAGAGATAGTGAGCTACAATGCTACATAAGACAACTACTAAGCTGAAAGTAGAGTACAACATGGAAAGGCAACATGTTATTGCCTAGGCAAAGCTTCAAATGAAGTTACATAGGAATAGATAGTACAAGTGATTATTAAATGAATCTAACGAGAGAAATACATGACCGCAAAGACTGTAAGCAACCTCAAGACTCAAAAACTAATGAAGGAACTCAAGATCTACGCATAAAACCTACAGATTAAATTTCCTAATTAAATATCTCAACCTGGGAAAAAGGGGCTTTTTTTTAGACCATATGCATGGAAAAGAGAAAATGCTGAGGCAGTGGCAAAAGATGAGGATGCAATGGCATATAAACCATCTCGTGAAGATTGCTTAGAAAAATACATTTTTAATAACAAAATGTTATAATGGCCACTCATAGATGGAGACCATAACAAGATTTGATGGGGTTTATCTTGTCAACACGTGCAAAGGTTCCTCAGAATAAACCTATATGCGGTAAAGCCACATGTCACCAATTGAACCTTGTATTGTTCTATAAAACCATCTTTACAAGCCTTGATTTTTTATACCTATGTCTGCATAAATGCTTCCCTGCTTTTCAGTAAAAGGAGCAAGATCCCATTTTTGAGAGTGGTAGAACCACAAGCTCCTCTGTTATCTTCCTAGTAACCAAAATGCTAGCTTCCTCATACTATCATGATCTTGATGAAACTAAACACTTGCAACAAAATAATGATGAAAGGCTGCTTATATTACAAATAGAGAGTCTCTTAAGTGGACAACATTCACAACCTGAAATGTCAACCTAGGAATGAGCCAGTGGCCATGGACGAAGCCATGTGTAGATGAGGGGTGGCAATTGCCCCCCCACATTTTTTTAAAAATCAATTTTATACCCTATAAATTATAAAAATCTTGAATCCGCCCATCCTCAATTATTTTTGACCCCCTCCATTTTACCTTCTTTCCCTTTTGCTTTTTAATTTGTTGTTATGTATTTGGAAAATAGAGTTAGGGTTTGATTTTCCATTACAAGAATTAGGCAAATCCTTACTAGCTTCATTGATGATAGTTTGGTTGTATTTATTGAAAGAAGGGCATCTAATAGTATTGATAAAAGCACCTCCAAAGGTATGCCATTTGAGCTTCCATTGCCAAAATTTGGTATTGCACCCAAATAAGATACTCCAATGATGTGCCACTTGAGCCAAATTTTGACAATGCATGACACGTAGGGCTACCAAATTTGGCACTTGTGCCAAGTCATATTTTTCCTTCAAAAATGAGAAATGCCAAAATACAACATTAATGTTTTAAAGCACATATGCGCCAAAATTTGATATTGATGCCATTTGAGGCGCCAAATTTTGGCATTAGCACACCAAATGTCATGAATGCATTGGAGATGCTCTAATGATGCTATCATAAAACGCTTTCAAAAAATAGGACCCTATTAAGGACAATTGTAAATGTATTGATATTGTTTATCAAATATCAATGGATTATAATTTTTTGCTACCTCAAACTAATAGGATAGAAAAAATGAACAAATTAACATTCTTGATTTTTTAAATTGGGATAAACTATTAACAATTAATTAAAATTCGCCCCTCCTCACCCAAATTTCTGGCTTTGTCCCTACCGATGGCCAAAGCTTGAACGGGTACTTGTAGACGTCAACAGCTAAAGCTGCAAAATTGAACATACAAAGCCAATAAATGAAGGATGAATCGATTGAAAATGTAACACCTTGACCCAAGTTTGGGAGAAATACAACACCTTAACCCAAGTTTGGTAAGACTACATTCAATAATCAGATATCCAATGATAAAACAATCTTCTTATTCTTTTATACAGGGAGCCTTGCATTTGATGATTTTAGTCAATTCAATTTTAAGCAATTTTTTAAAACACACATCACATTTTGACCTAAAATAAAAGAGCATTCTTACCAGATGATCAAAACTGATTTGATCAGACTGATATTTCACACATTAGATATATTAAATTGGACCCACAAAATAACAGTCCGGATTTTCTTCACTTTTTTTTTTTTTTTTTTCACTTATGGGTATACTGGAGAGGAGAATAGTCCCAAATACCTAAATGCATCAAAACAAAAAATTACTAAATTTCTTGAACACATTCCTGAGTCACATATAATATAAACATGAATTGCAAAACCCTACTTAAATTTATCCTCACACTCCAACAATCCCTAGAGATACATTTAAGAGCATTTGACATAATCAATGTTTAAAGAGTTAGAAAATAAGGATTTAGCCATGTTGCCATACCCATCTCTGTAAAGTGAATAATAATATGAAAAAATGCCAACATAAACATGCAAAAGCATGCACACATACACACGCACATACATACACCAAGCACAAAATATATTGGTTATCTGAAACCCAATTTACTATACCTCGAATGTGTTAATTTCAAAATAAATAAATAAATAAAAATACCAGATACCAATAAATCTAACCATGGCTCTGTCTTTTTTAACTGCATATGAAACAATAACCTTTTTCCCCCCTTCTCTGTTCGGTTGCCCAGAAAAAAACAGAACAAAAAAACAAAAAAAATGAACAAAAAATAGTAATTTTTTTAGGCTTGTATATTGATCAAAAACCTCCACTCAGCAAAATCTAGTCATAATATTTGGGTTGCTTCAGTTAAAACACTGCATTTTTTGCAAAACAACAAGAATGCCAGTATAAGACTCACAACTTCATTTTCTTCTCTTTTCCTCTATTTTCTCAGCAACCAAACAGAATGGTGAAATAAAATTTAGAGGCTTGCAGGGAATGATGTTGATAGAACTTGCCTGAAATTTTAGTCTTCCCTCTGCTCTTTGCCACCTTCCATTGTTTTTTGAAAGTTCGTGTTTGGTTCGTTTGTGAAATAGTGCCCACTCAAAATTTGTGCACACGTGTTAGAGGATAGTTGTGGACACGTTTGTAGAAAGTGACCAGCTTGTCTACGACGCTGTTGGAGAATCATTGGTCGCTGCTTGGGTCGGGTGGGTCTATCTCTATCTCTAATAGACCCAATGTAATCATCACCCCACCGCTTTTCTTTTTTTCTTTTTCTTTTAGAAATAGTGAGCAGAGTAGGATTCAATGCTGCTTCATATTGTTATTCACACCTCTCTTGTGTCGTTCTCTGGTGCTATAATAACCAAACAAAAGATTAAGAACCAATTAATAATTTAAATCCAACTAAACAACTTATAAATTTGAATTAGTTTAGTTTAAAATTATTTTCCATATGAACTGATTAGGTTGCTTGGTTTTGAACTTGCCAGGACCAAAACCTGAGATTGTCAAATAGGCCCTAATAAATCAATTATGAAGCAATAATGAGGTTTTGTAAAGCCAACAAAAAAGCTCTATGGTCCAAAGTCCTGGTACCAAGAGTTAAAGCCTAGGCCAAGCTTCTATAGGCTTGTAATCTTTAAACTTTTAAAAGTATGAGAAATAAAATTCAACGGAACAAACTTCAAATCACCATGGGCCATAATTCAGGCCAAATTTTCATTGAGTTTTGCAATCTTGGATTGAAAATCTCAATACAAAAATAGCTTCTTTTTAATGAAGTAGCACCGGTCGTATAGTGGTCATCTTGATGATGGCTTGTGTTGTCACAAACGCTCTCGCATGAATAATAATGGGGGGGAATCAGGGTTTGGTAGGTGATTGTAACAAGATTTATGATGACAAATATAGCAAAATTGATAAATTTAAAGAGAAAAATATGATTGGCCCAACTGGCGGCAAAGTGCCACCCACCGACGAAATGAAGCACGGAAAGATGACTTATTAATCACAGGTGAATCGGTGACTCTGATACCATGAAGAAAAATTGAATCTCATTGATAATTACTTGATTACAACCAAACCATTAGAGGATTTACATAGAGAATAAAAATAAGGGGAAATTGGACAAAGGTCCTATTTTAGAAGTTTTTCATGCCTAAAGTCCTCCCCAAATATCTTTTATGCCAAAAGTCCTTTTGGCATGAATTGGACAAAAATACCCCCCTTCCCAACAACCTTCAACGTCATCTCAACCCCCAACCCCGTATTTCACTACGTTGGACCTCGGATTTCACTACGCCGGAAACTCATTTCACTACGCCGGAAAACTCGTTTCACTACGCCGGAACCCCGTTTCACTACGCCGGAACCCCATTTCACTACACCGGAATTCCATTTCACTACGCCGGAAAACTCATTTCACTAGGCCGAAAACTCATTTCACTACGCCTTAAAATGAATTTTATATTCTAGAAATTGATTTCACTACGCCGAAAAACACATTTCACTACACCAAAAATACATTTCTTTACGCCGAAAAATGCATTTCACTTTGTCGGAAATATATTTCAAACACCGAAAATTGATTTCACTATGTTGGAATAAATATAAAAAAAACATTAAAAAACAAGAAAATAAAAAAAAGAATCCTTATTTTGCATGATCCAAAAAAGAAAAAATACTAACAGATTCAAAAAAAAAAAAGTTTTATTTTCTTTTAAAGGCAACTAGAAAATTGGTTTGGCACCTTGAAAAACTAATGAATCATTATGGTTTGTGCAGCTTCTACTCATTTCCCTGGCTTACTGTTTGCTGACTCATATTTGTGCTTCTATTTTGCATAATTCACCATGTGACCATCGTTAACCCACCACAAATGTCGATCGTTAACCCACCACCAGTTCAAGAGATGAATGCCTGCATCCCTTTCATATTGATTACCATAACCCCAAGACCCTTCGTATGATTCCAGATTCACCCACGGCTAAGGTAGCTATTAACCCAGCAACAACACCGGGTGAAGTTGACCGAGAGTCCCCGACATCTGAGTCAGATCCATTAGTTCTAAATTTATACCTCGTAACATTTCCGCCAGTGTACGGGTCACCTTTCCCCGTGGAAGCAGTAGTAGTGAAGGTATAGGCACAAGCATCCGACGAGTCAGCAGTGGCATTTAATCTTGTTGAAGCAGCGTAGATTCCAGTGCTTATAAAAAGAACCACCAATGCTGCTCCGGTGTGCAGGTTCGGTGTGTATCGCCAACAACCTTCAGATCTAACATATATATATATATATATAGAAAAAGAGAACCACTGATGCTGCTTCGGTGTGTAGTTTCGGTGTGTATCGCCGGCAACCTTCAGATCTCATGACATAGAGCATTGCCGCCGATCTTCTATGTCTGTCACCGACCTCCACGCTTTTTTCTCTCTCCGATCAGAAGATCTGCAAGCACCATTGAAGACTCCGTGAAGATCTGGTATTGGGAACAACCTGGATCGGCAGAGACGGTGGATCAGCAGAGAGTGGGAGAGAGAGGAAGAGTGAGGGAGATAGGTTCGAGCGAGCCAGGTGGTTCCTAATAAAGCCTAAAGAGAAACCGGAGCCGCGTGTTAATGGTGAAGGGTAATTCTGGTATTAAGAAAAAAATATTTTAAACTTTGGGACTTAATGCATTAAAATCTCATTAAAAAGGACTTCAACCATTAAAAATCCAAAATGATGACTTTATGCAAGAAAGGTTCTTAAAATAGGACTTTTGGCCAATTAACCCTAAAAATAAACAATATGAAAATACACAGGAATGGAAATACATAAAAAAGGAAACAAAACCAAATCAATTTCTTTGATATTTATTCATTCTTAATATTCTCTCAATCTTCTTCCTTGAATGTGCTTTCAACATTGACTTTGTTTTGATTGATTTTCATATATTTTAATATCTTTCTTGACTATCTTGTCTTGATTTATTTCCTCAATGGAAATACTATACTCAAGTTTTAGGACCTAGATTTTTCTATGATCTATGAGATACCAGAGTGCTCACCATTTGCTTGATTCAATTGAGGCAGACATTGGGAATTTGGGACATGGGATATGGTTACTTTGTAACAAATCGTGATAAATCAATTTCAATATTTAATTCCTAGAATTGGAGATTTGTTTAAATTTAGACAGCTACTATTATGGCTTAATGGCATGATAAAGTTATCATGTCTTCAATCTGAGTAATTTTCTATAAAAAGTATTGAATCATTCGAACAACACAAGTTAAAATCTTAAGAAATTTTAAATAAATTTTCGGTGACTATTCGAATAGTAAGGGAACGTTTGGCTAAGCTTTTACTTTATGTTTTTATACTTTTAAAAGTAATAAAATAAATAATAAATAAATTTTCTTTAGTGTAAAATTTTGGTAGTTGCTTTAAAAGTTGATGTAGCAAGAATTTCTTACTATATCAATTTTTAAAAGTAACTATAAAAAATTTCACACTCATTTAAAAGTAGAAAAACAAGAAATAGAAGCTTATCCAAACAAGTTTTAAACTATTAAAAATTTAATTTTCAAAAGTCTGAATTCTAGAGAGTTAGACTCACAAAAGTTTCAATTGAAAGAACAGACACTTAGCTATATAAATTGGGACACAAGGTTGAGAAAACAAGATTAAAACTAGGAAAAGTTTTTTTTTTTTCCCCTTTCGGCCTCAAGATATATACACACACACAAATAATCAAGTCAACATATTTCAGCATAAATTTAATAGCTGATTATGTGATGCGTACTTTGAAAATATGATTGTTGGATTAGATACTATACTTATACATATCAAGCACGTCAAAAATTACAGCGATCCAATGGTTGGTTTCTTAGAAATGTCATTGTAAAATACATTGGCTATTTTCAATGGTCATAATTTTTCATAATTATATTTTGAAATTCTGACATTGAATTGCCGTGATTTTTGGCGTGCCTGACATCCATAAGTACAATATCTAATTCACGGTCAGTTTTTCCAAAATATACATCATACAGTCATCTATTAGCCTTCACGTTGACACAACTTATATAAGCATATACTCACTAGATCGAAATATATATAGAAATGCTCTTATCAGCATTTGCTTACTTTAACTAAAGTCAGCAAATAACACAAGCCCTTGGATTCCCATTCACTTAATGGAAGATTCATCTCAATCAATCAAAGGGTTTGTGTTATTTGCTTACTTTAGTTAAAGTCTGCAAATGCTCACTAGATCATTTTTCATATATATATATATATAATCAGAAATGATTCATTGGGGTCCAGACTCCATTTGGGTAAATACGGTTCACTCTTCACTGGGATAGTTGGGACAAGAATTTTGAAAAATCGATCATTAGATTAGATATCCCTGTTACGTATGTTATGTCTGCAAAAAATCACAATGATCCAATAGTTGGTTACTTAGAAAACTGACTGTGAAAAAAACTGACATTTTATCGTTTTTTAAGTGTTAGTTTTTTTCAAAGACAGTTTTCTCATGAATCAACCGTTGGATTACTGTGATTTTTGACAGACATGACATAGGTAACAAGAGTATCTAATCCAACGGTTGATTTTTAAAAATAGTTGTCCTAACTATTCCAATGAAGAGTGAACCATATTTATCTAAATAGGATCTGGACCTCCAATGGATCATTTATATATATATTAAAAAAATTAAGGGGAAAAAGCCTGTTCTGGACTGCTGGATTTCTACTTACAGTTGAGGCGTAGTTTATTCCCATTAATTAATAATTGAACAGAAATTCCACGTACTAATCCGTCACGCTGTTAAAAACCAACTTTTAAAACTCCACGAGTTAAACGAGAAGGAAAAATACAGAACCCTTCCGTTGTAAACTAAATGTGGAAGAGCTGTCTCTTTTACTTCAAAACTAAGCAAAAACCCTAAAAACCAAAGCAAAATCATTTATTTCACGAAACGAAAAAAGCAAAACCAAAAAACCAAAATCCGTTTCCCAATTCCATTTTATCTCTCTCTCTCTCTCTTTCCAAAAACTCCAATCTCGCCAGTTATTCCAATAGCCCAATACTTCGTCGCCTTCCGGATGATTTGATGTCGCCGGCGGTAGTGGATTTCCGATCATCAGTAAACACTGCACAGCCCAACCCAGCATCTTTCCAAAACCCTAACCCTAATTCTCATATATCTTCACATTCACCTTTCGATTTCAGTGCATTTTCTTCGAAGAAGAATCTCTCCGATACTATGAACTCTTCGAGCGCCGAGAATGTCAGTGAGGGTAGTTTCGGTACTGCATTTTCTTCACCGGCTGCGTCGAGAACGGTTTCGGTCAAGCCGCCACCGGGGTCGGCGGCGGGTATGGCTCGGTCGAAGCCGAGGCTTGTGAAGGTGAGGAAACAGGTAGGGTCTCAACATGGGAGGTCAAGAACGGCGCCGTCTGAGATTGATTCGGGTTTTAATCCATTTCGGTCCGTTTTGGAGAGCTCAGATCGAGTTAGTGATGTTAGTAATATTGGTATTAGTACATCGAATGGGTTTAATGCTTTTGTTAGTGATTGCAAGTTTAAGAAGTTTGAGAATCGGGGTTTTGTGTTTGGCGCTAATCGGAGTGATTCGGTGGCAGATTTGGATTTGGGGAAGGGTGAAACTAGTGGAAGTCTGGATGACTCGAGTTCGTATGATAATGGGAAGATGGAAAATAAGAATGAATCAGAGTATGGGAAGTTTGATAACATGGGTTTTGTGTTCGGCGCTAAGCGGAGTGATTTGGAGTTGAATTTGGATTCAGAAAAGAGAGAATTCCGCAACAGTGTGGATAAATCGGGTTCTGGTGACAATGGGAAGAAGAAAAATAAGAATGGGAAGTTTGACAACGTGGGTTTTGTGTTTAGCACTAATCGGAGTGATTTGGAGTTGAATTTGGATTCAGGAAAGAGAGAATTCAGCAAAAGTGTGGATAAATTGGGTTCTAATGATAATGGGAATGTGAAAATTGAAAGTGAATCAGAATATGTGAAGTTTGATAATGAGGGTTTTGCATCCGGTGCTAATGGGATTGACTCAAGGGCAAATTTAAACCCTGGAAAGAGAGAACCTGGTGGAAATGCAGGAGAATTGGGTGATACAGATAATTTGGGGTTTGTCTTTGGTGCAAATCAGAGTGATTCAGTGGTGAATTTGAATTCAGAAAAAAGAGAATTCAGTGATAGTGTGGGAAAGTTGGGCTCTGATGATAGTGGTAAGACAAAAATAGTGACTGAAACAGAGTGTGGGAAGCATGAAAATGTAGGTTTTCTGTTTGGTGCCAATCTGAGTGATTTTGCCTCATCTTCAAATTCGGGAAAGAGAGAATCTAGCGAAAATGCAGGTAAATCATGTTCCGATGACAAGGGTAAGATGAAAATTGGAATTGGATTGAAATATGGGAAGTCTGATGACAAGGATTTTGTTTTTGGCGCTAGTGGGAGTAATTTGGCTTCAAATCCAAATTCGGAAAAGAGAGAAGGTTTTGGAAATTCGAGAAGCTTGGTATCTGACAATGGGGGGAAAATAAAAGCAGAGACTGAAACAGAGTTTCAGAGTGTGAAAGCTGCTGGTGTTAATTTTGACATCAGGGAACGAGGGAGTGCAAGTTTGGATGAGGATTACGAGGAGGGTGAATTTGTATTTGGAAGTAGCAGTGACCAAAGTTCCAGTTTTGATGAAGGTACGTTTACTAAACTTCTGGATGAGATGAACAAGTTGAAAGGTGAGAATTCTGGAAATTGTGAGGGCACTGTTAAGATTCAAAATAGTAACTCAGGTTCTGGTTCTGGCATTAAGAAGAATGAATATGACAATTTGGGTTTTGATGGCAATAATAAGTGCAGTTTTGCATTTGGAAGTAGTAGCAATATAGCTAGCACTTTTGGCATAAGCCCGGTTTTTGAACTCCCAGATGAGATGAAGAAATTGAACATCAATGATTTTGGGAAGGTTATAGGTGATGATAAGTCTAAAGACTCTAACATAAAATCGTGCACTGATGCTGAGAAAATATTTGTATTTAGAAGTGGTACAAAGGCTTCTTGTTCTTCAGCTGGAAGCTTGGAAACTACTTGTGATCAGATGAAGAATTCAAATTCCAGAGGTTCTATGAGTGGTGATGCTGTTGAGAAGACTGGTGGAGTTAATTGCAAAACCAGTGATGAGAACAATTTTATATCTGGAAGTAGTAATGATATAAATAGTGCTTCTAATGGAATCTCTAGTCCCAAACCATATACTTTTCAGGCAGGACTGGGCATGAGTTCTGATGTGGGCCAATTCCCTCAGGGTCAAGCAAATGATGATATGAAATCGAATGGAGCTACCATGCTGGCTTCATTCTCATCAAGTGGCCTCAGTTTTCAACCAAATTTTGGTGTTTTTGAAGCATCTCCTTTGGGTAGAATCGAAAGGAAGGATGGGTTTAGTTTTACAAGCACAGCAGATATATTAGATGCATCCTCTACGGACTTTGGACAAACCAAATGGGATCATTCTAGTTTTAAAGCAAATATATTTCCAGGATTAAATAAAAAATTGGAATCCAGTCCAAAAAGTAGATCAGTTGACAAAAGATCAAAGAAAATGGTGGGGAAATTGAGGCGACCTACCCTTGCTAAGGTGTGTCCTGTGCAGGATTTTGTACCACGAGAAAGCAGTTCCCAAGAAAATCTGGACTCCCCTGGATCACCCATGGATTTTTCTCCCTATCAGGAAACTGTTGCAGCAGATCAATGTCCAAGGGAAACTTCTGTGACATCAAGTGAGTCCTCCCTCATGGACAATAACTGTGCAGCCTCCACTGCAGGTGCAGCAGTTTCTACAGATGATAAGGATGAACATCTGGCTGCTGCAGGAGAAGGATTTGATGACAATGAAGGTGATACAACATGTAGAGAGCCAAATGAGGATGGTTCTAGGTGTTATCCCGAAAAAGGTTTTGTTACTGATTTTCCTGCGGAAGAGTTTGTTTCTGAAGCTGAAACTGCAGGCTCTACTTCCATAGCTGAGCAGGTCTGCAGTATTAGTGGTGCTGGTTCTGGTTTCAGCTTTAACACGGAGAGGCAAGAAAACAATTCCAGTACACATTATTCTTTTGCTTCAGGTTTGGAAGATAAGGGTGGGAGAAATTTTACTTTTTCTGCATCACCCTCTGCACAAGGTAGTTTATCAGCAACAAAGCGCCAATACAGAAAGAAATATAGGATGAAAGTTGGTCATGATTCATTTAATATCATTCCCGGTTCATCTTCCTCTGTCCAATTTTTACCTCTTCAGAAAGGAGAAGTTTCTAGTTTTCAAAGCAAAGGGGAGAATAATTCTGAAGCAGTTGAAGAACTAGTTGAGCAAGAGTTTCTCTCTGCCTCTGCTGTAACTAAGGAAGTGTGTGAGAAGTGGCGACTCAGGTGCGTCTTGCATTATATTAACTAATCAGTCTTTACATACTTTATCCTCAATAGGTTGTCTCTAGATCATTGGTTCTGCTGCCATGAGACTTTATCTTCAATAGGTTGTTATTGATCATTGGTTCTGCTGCCGCTGGTTAAAATTATTGCATCTTTCACTTTAGGAATCATCATTTTGTTATTCATGTTTGAAAGGATTTGATTTGAATCAGGGGAAACCAAGCTTATAAGAATGGGGATCTGTCTAAGGCTGAGGACTTCTACACATGGGGCATAAATTCTGTCCCTACTAGTGAGACATTAGGGTGCTGCCTGAAGCCTCTTCTGCTGTGCTATAGCAACCGTGCAGCGACACGGATGTCCCTTGGAAGGATGAGGGAAGCCCTAGGGGACTGTAGGATGGCTGCTGCACTAGATCCCAACTTTCTCAAAGTTCAAATGAGAGCTGCAAAGTAAGGTCTTTGTTTTTACAGTCTTTTAGTTTGAGTACACAATGATTTAAATAGCTCAATATTTATGCAACAAGTTTGATTCATTATTCACTGTTTTAAGAATTTTTATATTAGGTAAAATGGATTCATGTATATTTATTTGTACAGATTGGATAAACCGGGATGATCGAATTTGTTAATTCTTAATTTTTTTGCTTTAACTTATATATTAATTGACCTCCTATTTTATATTTTTGGGCAGTGATTATCTAGTTGTTATTGTTTCTATCTAGTAATCATCTGGATCTTGATGGAGGCATACGGAAATGAATGTTTAATTATGAAAATAGCTAGACCATAGCAAGTTAGGCAAAGTTTACTGCAGAAACTCGTAAAGTTCCATTTGATAAAGAAATCTTGTCAGTATTCAATGTTCCTAACTTAATCATCTCACATGCAAACTTCTTATATACAAATAATTTAATTGGCATTCTTAAGGAATTTGAGACTGATTAATCAATCTACACACACACACATGTATAAAATAAATTAAACTGTATAGCTGCTATAGAAAAGGCCAAAGCACCTTGTACATGTGAGGTATACAAACAAAAATAACAAAATCTATAACACGAGAAACCAAAAAATTGTCAAAGGACTTCTGGTTTTCTAAACATACCAATCCTTTCCAAACAAAAAAAATTGGAAGCTAGTTTTGACTTGAACTTTGCAATAGGCAATTCTAGCCCCTAAAAAAATTCTTCTATTCTTTTCCTCACAAAGAACCCAGAAAAATGGTATGAGGTAGAATCTTCCAAACTGCTAATGAATTATTGTTGTTGGACCTTACCCACCAACTCTTCACCAGTTGCAAGACTGTGCATGGCCCAAAAGTAACAAAACACAACTTGTATAACCAATGATGATAAGTTGACTCGGCAGCCTCTTTGCACATAACGCATCTGTTTGAAATCATTTAGTTCCTTTTTGCTAAGTCATTGCTTGTGAAACATTTATCCCATTAAACTGTCCATGTAAAAGAGGTCACTTTGGGAGCCGACTTTAACCACACTGTGGAAGATGAAAAATCATAACCTTCTTGCCTTAATAAGCCATTAAAAAAAAAGACTTCACTGAAGAAACTCTATTACCTGAACCTTTCCAAACTATTCTATCCTCTACTCCTCTTTCCACTCGTACCAAATAAATTATTTAAAAAAAGGACAACACTATCCATTTCCCAATGATATAAATTTTTGACAAAAATTCACAATCCAAAACGTCACCTCACCCTCCTACATCACATGGTCTTTTATCCAAGCATCCCTATACATCAGAATCTCATAGAGGTCGGGGAATTCCTTCCTTAACGCCACATCCCCACACCAAACATCCTTCCAAAAACTTACGATTCACATCCCTTACTTGAATTTCATACCTTTCGAAAGGGAACCAAAACCATTCACTATTGCTTTCCAAAGGCTGGCATCATAATTTCTCCTCTCTCCTCTGTCCACCACTCCCCTATATGTAGGGCTGTAGATAAGCCCAGCCAAGCTGAGTACTAACCTGTTCGAGCTGGAGTTGGGCTCAGATAACCACGTTTGAGCTCAGCTCATCAAAAACTAACCAAGCTCAGCTCAGCTCAACTTGTATAATGAACGAGTTCTCTCTCTCCCTCTCTCTCTCTCTCTATTATATATATATGTATACCAGCAACCAAAATTAGGAAATTCATCAGTTTGTTCAAAGTTAGCCTATGGAAGCCCATGGAACTCCAATAATACAGATCTGTTTACATCTGAGCAGATTTATAGAAATCCCTAAAAAAACTCGTGAGAAAAAGAAGAATTGTTGTGAATGTTGATAGTGATGGGGAAGAAGGCTTGTGATCATTCTATTGTTGGTCTTCTTTGTAGTTGGAGAGAATTGCCATGGAATTCAAACTTGGCTTGTTTGGTGACTTGGAATCGCCGAGTTCATGTCAGTATTGTGCGTAAATGTATGGAGATGAATATAAATAAATCTAACAAATTTGAAAGGCTGGTAGACAGTTCCATAAACTCCTTTCACCTATTATATTATATTATTATCTTATATGGAAATAATTTTGCATAAGGTCCCCTTGAGTTTTGCCTATAATAATTCAGCATCGCTCCCACCATTAATAAAATATTTGAAAAAGATTTTTTCAAAAGATTTCCTCAAGTTTTGCATACTAATAATTCTGCATTGCAATCCTTTTAACTTCCTAATAGTCCAATACTCTCTATAACATTTATTTAAAATGTAGGTCAAAGGAAGTTGAGCCTATTCATGAGCCCTAAACAAGCCTTTTCATGAGTTCTATCGAATCGAGCTTGGTTTTGTTTTAGTTTTGCTCGTTTGTTAAATGAGCCTAAGCTCCATGCTTGTGCTTGGCTCAATTAATAACTGAATGAGCTCAAATGAGCCCTCAATAAGCTTGTTTGTGAACTGTTCACAAATGATTTGGTTCATATACAACCCTAATCACACCCGTACTTCAACTCTACCACTTTCCTCTGCAAGCATTCCTTTTTAATCGTGAACCTCCAAACCCACATATACAAAAGAGCTTGATTAGCTAAGCCCAAACTTCTAACGCCCAAACAACTACTTCCTCTGTAGAACAAATTGTACTCCAATCAACAAGTGAAACTTAACTTCATCACCCAAACCTTCCCAAAGAAAGTCCCTCTGAAACTTCTCCAATCTCTTTGCCTCCAAAGCCGGAATTTTCAACAAAGACAGAAAGTAGGTAGGTAAGCTTACAAGAACACTATGAATCAACATAAGTTTGCCTCCCCTTTGAAAGATAACTCCCTCTTTCATCTGGTAATCCTTTTTTTCAAAACCTTTCAACCATGGAATCCTTAATCATTTTGGCCTTGAAAGAAGCCCCCAAAGATAAACCCATGCAGGACAAGGAACGATTCCCCACGTGATGCCAATAGTTGAGGCCAAACCTTCCATCTCCTCCACCTCTCTTACCGAAATCAACTCACTTTTTTTTAAGATTCACCGTCAAACTCGATACTACTTGAAAAGGAATACATCTCAAACAACTAAGTTGGTTACTACTTGGACCACAAAAATGATACTATAATCCATAGAAAGGAGGTGAGGACCTTAGTAGACACCTCATTTTTATGACACAAGGCTTGCAAGTAAAAGATGAAGATTTAATGGTAATGGGTCCCATTAAAATTAACTTGCATTTTAGAAATTCAGAGATCATATGTTCTGGATCATTTAGTTACCATTTTATGCCAACTCATACATAATAATATTAAAAAGTGCCATAGAATGTCTACAAATCAGTTGGTTGATAATAACTTGATCATGGTGAAAGTTTGCATCAATTTTTAAGTGGGATTCATTTTCTGTTGGGCATCGCTGCTAAGGTTATGCATTGGCGTCTGGTTACAGTGAAACCGTTTCATAAATACACAATCATTTTTTGGAGAGATTAGTGCAAGTCCAGAAACTGGTTAGCATGACTTTACGCTGGCTTTTTCTTTATTAACTATGAGTTTAGAACACCAAAGCTGTTTTTAGGCAGTCTCTTGTTATTTATTTGTTATGAATATTTTTTTCAAGCCTCTTTCTTAAAAATTATAGAGTGGATCATTTTAAAGTTTAGATGGAGGTTAAATATATTTTCAGCAATTCTTCTGAATGGATTATGTTACCATTAAATATATCGTATATTTGATGCCCTTCCTTGCTGTTCCTTTACGCTGTTTAGTTTTTACCAAATTTGTTGTCACAAACAAAATAGGTTGGTATCTTATTTTGTACACCAGAGAACACTCGGTGAATTTGTATCAGATAAATATGTCTGGACTTATTTAACAAGCAAGAAGGGAGGTATTCTCATTGGCATTCTGAAATCTCAAGTATTGATAGTTACTTCAATGTATTATAAAATAATCCAGATTGCCTTATTAAATATTGGTAAGGGACTAGTTGACAGGTTTAGTTCCTGTTGCATTGTGTTTGGAGACCTTCACTCACTTATGTCATTAGAAGAGTCAATTCAGAATTAACTCAATGTATGCCATTTCTGAACACACTGGATGGCATGAGTTAACAAATTTTTTATTGAGCTTTGTAGACTTGGGCATGTTCAGTGGTTTGACCTAAAAATAAAGAAAACATCAAGTCATATGGAAGGTCATGAGGATGTAGTCATGCCCAATTCAAATGGCAAGCAACTTATCCATCATGTAACTAATTTGTATTTGACTGTCCTGTGATTCAAAGTTTGCTCATGTCATTGCTGTATATACTATTGCATTGCTGTATGGGTTGTTTTATGCATTGCTGCTATTTTCGAAGATTACATATCCTCTAAAATATTCAATTTTTTCTCCCAGTTGTCATCTTGTGCTGGGGGAAGTTGAAGATGCACTGCAACTTTTCGCTAAGTGCTTGGAATCAGGTACTGATGTGTGTTTGGATCGAAGAATCATAATAGAAGCTTCTGATGGCCTACAAAAGGCTCAGGTACTGCAACTGATTTTTGTTATTTCTCAGCGATGTTGGTGCTATCATTCTTTTATAATGCTCTTTAGGAAGCATAGATTAATCATTTAATTGTATGCTAGTTAGGGTACATCTGTAGAGATGAGATTTTCAATTTTTATAGTTTAGAATCCGATATAAATGAAGAAAAGAAAAGGATAAGAGAAGTGGAGAAGAAATACTTAGTTCTGTTAAAAAACATGGAACTAGATCATATATATTTATGGAATATAATTAAGTGAAAGGACCAACATATCCTTCATATCATTGAAACTTAGAATTTTAACACTATCCCTCAAGCTGTGCAAGTTGGAGTTGCATAGGTATAACAATGCCCAGCTTGTTACAATCAAGATTTTCCCGAAGCTTCCCAAAGCATATTCCTATCTGACTTAACGTGAGTGTGACTATCTTTCTCCTCGTCTCCAATTCTCTTACAAGATGATAATCAACTTAAATATGCAGTGTCCTATCATGAAACAACGGATTGTTAGCAATATACTTGACTATGAGATTATCACAGAATTTTAATGTCTGGGCAGGTGACGGTTAGATTTATAGTTTTGCCACAGGTCTCCTATGCCAGTCTCTTCCTGTAGTTTGGCAACAGACAGACATACTTTGTGAGGAACAAATAATCTATGGGATCTGACCACTTCTTTTTCGTAAAATATTGGAACCAATCGATATCCTTTATATGCAATAGGTCACTTAAATGAGTTTTCAAATCAATGTTACAATAGGACAATATTTAACATACAGTGATTGAATAATGACTACTTTAATGTTGGCACACAAATATAGAATGATTGTTTGGGGCTTCTCTTCAGCTCATTCAACGACACCAAATCACAAAAATTGTCAAACTAGGTCTCAGGAGATTGATATAGTTCCTAAATAACTATTGTATGCCTGCACGTCTTGTCTCACCCCAAGTAACGTACCCAGGTCCGAGTTTTTAATCTTTGCATGATAATATCAGGTTGATGTTTAACTGCATATACCCTAGGACTCAAAAGTCACAGTCCCAACTACTTGTTTACTGGGAGCCATAAAATTCAGCTTCCAAGTATTATTTTGATTCAAGGTCCCCCATATCTTCAGCTATAGCATTTTTCCATTTTCCATCTAGAAGATGATAAATCCTGCTGATATGTTTTGGGAAAAACAATGGTAGACAAAGCTTTAGCAGGGGAATGACAGAAGGAGAAAGTTGAGAGAAGGATACAAGGTGAGACAAAGGATGCTGAGCCCTTTATCAGTAAATAAGGAGAAGGTTTGACCTGAGATTAAGAGAAGGATTGGTTAAATTAAGGAGTAGGATCTGTCCTTGGTTGTCAGTGATGGATTTAAAGAGAATTCTTTGAACGCACAATATTGTTTGAGGCAATTAGAGGAAATCAGGTGCAATAAGGGGATGAATAAGAGAAACAAACTTCCCTTGGCTACCATCCTACATGATAAAATTCAACACCGAGAGATTGCCCTTAAGATAACAAGAAAGAAGTGCCTTAAAGAAGCTATGTCAACACTTGCGACGGAGTAAAGTGACTAAGGATCCGAACATATATGTTCTCTCTTTGGGTATGGGAGTATCTGAGGAAGACTCTTCTGTTCGCTGGAATGAAAATTTTCCTTACTTGAACTGAGTACTTTAACAAAGAAATCATGGCCATAAACATGAGGAGGGAGATCAGATGGAGGTCAATTAGACTAAGATTCGAATGTTGAGTTTGGCATAAATAATTGATGATGGTATGTGACTGATATGATAAGCTGTTAATATGTCATCTCTATAAAATTCCTTTTCCTGGTTCCTTTTTTTTTTTTTTTGGTTCTGATCTGTCATCTGTGAGCACAAGATGTTAATGGATCATCCTATTATTGGTAAGCTAACTATTATGTTCACTTTTACGGACTTGAGAACTTTATTAACCAATAAATCATAATTAAGGAAACTAAATCTAGCTTCAATTCTTTATGAAACTTGTTAAACGCTATTAATAAGTATAATTGATTTTTCATTGAGAGCAAACATGTCATTAACAAATGATCAGCTTTTCATTGAGAGCAAACATGTCATTAACAAACAATCAATTACAAAAATGACGAAGAATTAAAACTGTCAGTGTAGTGGGGAAAAAAAGAAGAAGAAAGTGTCTCAGTGGGCAACAGCTTGTGTGAATGTGTGACAAAAGATTTATGCCTATAATCACATACGGATATCTCTTTAGTTATCAAGGTCTATTTTTAAATATGTGAAACTTTAAGTTTGGTTTTTGATTGATATGTGGGTATGCAGTTATGTTTTCTCAATGACAGTACTTAGGACTTCTATTATAAGGTGCACCTTATGCAACTTTGCGTAAGGTGGCCTTTATAGGGCCAAATGCATATGGTATTTTGAAAAACTGAACGTTGGATTAGATGAACTGCATATGAATTTTATGTTCGCCAAAAATCACAGTGATCAAACAGTCATTTTCTAAGAAAACTAATTGGGAAAAATTGGTGACATTTTAAAGATCAAAAAAGTTAATTTTTCACCGTGACATTTTTCAAAAACTGATTGTTGGATCACTGTAATTTTTGGCGAACATGAAATTCATAAGCAGTTCATCTAATCCAACGGTCAGCTTTTCGAAATATGATCTGCATTTGGCCCTATAGAGTTCACCTTACGCAACTTTGCGTAAAGTGCACCTTATAATAGAAGCCCAGTGATAGTACTAAACTCTTTGTACCTTTAATAAGCCTATTTTGTTCTTGCTATTATATGATAGAGGATGGAAATATGCTGCCCTTTTGTGGATTTTCTACTCTCTCTCTCTCTCTCTCTCTCAGTGTTTGATAATCCTATGCTGCAGTGACTAATTGAGTGGTTTTTCTATATATCAGAAAGTGGCCAAGTGTAAGAATCGGTGTGCGGAACTTTTGCAACAGAGAACATCTGATGCTGCCATTAGTGCTCTAGAATTGATTGCTGAGGCCTTGTCTATAAGTTCATACTCAGAGAAATTACTTGAAATGAAAGCAGATGCTCTCTGTATGGTATGTGCTATATCAACATATTACTTGATTCTTCTTTTCTTTTTTTTGTGCTCTCGTGCGTTTGTTTATTAATCATTGCCCTGTTGAGTTACTGAGAGCAAATTAACTTCTATCCACATAAATGTCATTTGTACTTTTTAAAATATTGATCTTAGCATTGGTTTTAATTATGGTGGCATGTGGCAGTTGCGGAAGTATGAGGAGGTGATTCAGCTGTGTGAGCAGACACTTGATTTTGCCGAAAAGAATTTTGCTTTGGTTGGAGCTGGTCACCAATTAGCAAGAGCAAATGGTCATGAATGCAAAAAGAACTCATTTGTAAGGCTATGGAGGTTGCACCTGATATCCAAGTCATACTTCCATTTGGGAAGACTTGAGGTGGCTCTTGATTTACTTGAGAAGCAGGAGCAAGTTGGATCTATCACAGACAAGTAATGCATAGTTTCATCATACACAACTAATGCCACATTTTCCAGCACCAATTCAATCAAGAAATTTCCTTCCTCAAAACAGCTTGAAATTCCTGATGCCATTGTTATCCATGTAGGTGTGAGAGCAAGACTGTGGAATCATCAATTCACTTAGCTATTACTATACGTGAACTCTTATGCCACAAGGTATGCTATCTATTGCTTTGTAATTCCATTTACTCTCTTGGATGTTGGCACCATATTGTCAGAAAGCATAGGTCCC